>JAUEKR010445465.1:0-11919 GCA_031762895.1 Corambe burchi
TTAGGTAATTAATCAGACATCTAATTTGCGAGAGTACTTGCTGAAATTTTAGAAATAAAAAAAAAATTATATAAATACATAATGAAACAAGTGGTTATCATAACAGACTATATAATAAGAACATCTGAAATGCACTCTTTAAATAAGGATCTATTATGCAAAAAATATTCACCAATTGCAGCATTATAATTATAGGCCTAATGTATGAAACGTCAACTTAAATAAAAGATAAAGTCAAATTGAAGAACTGAAGGTTAAAAAAATGATTATGTGTATTCTGACATACTCAAAGAGAAACTTTCATGATGCTATGTGAATTTTCACCTGCAAACATGGCTCAGAATAAAGAAAGAACAATTACGGTTCTTGTAAATGTAAATAAAATTGATGAGTGATGGTAATTTATACACACTTTAGGCTAGAGTTATTGAAAACATTTGGTGGGTTATAAAATTATTACGTAAATCCACACATGAAAATTACTTACAATGTAAACTCAAACAAAAGGAAAGATAAATGTTACTAATTTGGGGATAGGTTCTAGGTATCCTATAAAAAAGGCTTAATTTCCTTATATATTTGATTTTGATAAAACAGAAAATTAAACATTGCATAGTACAAGTGTATGTATAGGAACTCAATGACTCATTATATGTTGGTTGGTTTCAACTCAACACCCCAAGATAAGGTGATTGATCTTAATTCAATGACTCAAGAATAAGATAGTTTGAATCACTGCAATGACTCAAGAAAAGATAGTTATAGCTACTTCAATGACTCAAATAAAGTAGCTGGTATCAATTCAACAGCTCAAAAATGAGGATTATTTCAACTTAACGACTTAAGATAAAGTGACTGGCTTCAATTCAATAACTCAAGATAAGATGGCTTGTTTCATTTCAAAGACTCAAGATAACGGGGCTGGTTTCAACTCAATGACTCAGTAAAAATAAAAGATAGTTGGAAGCATTTCAATGACTTTAGATAAGGTGGATGGATTCAACTCAATGAAACAAAATGAAGTTGTTAGTGGAAACTCAATGACTCAAGATAAGATAGTTCGATTCATTTCAATAACTCAATACAAGATAGTTGTGATCACTGCAAAGAATCAAGATAAGTATTTCAACTCAATGACTCAATGAAAGATAGTTGGAAGAACTGCAATGACTCAATATAAGGTGAATGGTTTCAACTAAATGACTCAAGATAAAGTTGATGGTTTCAACTCAATGACTCAATGAGTTGGAAGAACTTCAATATAAGATAATTGGAATCACTTCAATGACACAAGAAGATAGTTGGAATCACTTCAATGGCACATGAAGATAGCTGGAATCACTTCAATGACGCAAGAAGAAAGTTGAAATCACTTCAATGACGCAAGAAGAAAGTTGAAATCACTTCAATGACGCAAGAAGAAAGTTGAAATCACTGCAATAACTCAAAATAAGGTTACTGGTTTCAACTCTCAATGGTTTAAGATAAGGTGTTTGGTGTAAACTCATTTGATAAAAATAACTAAGATAGTGAAATGGCTCAGTAATAATAATATGAGCAGTGGTTAAAAAAAAAAAGAAAACTTATAATAAAATCATCATTCAAAATTGAATACTCATCCTCATTCTTTAAGAACATCAACTGGCTACCACCTTCCTTCAGGCTCGGGTTTCATCTCTACGGATTCGGACGATCTCTAGAATTGAACCACCTCTTTCAGGACTTGGATCTGCTTTCTCCGGATTTCAGTCGCTTAACTTTAATTTGGGTCGCCTCTGGGCTGTAAGGGTAAAAAAAGAATAAAAATATTATATTATATGCATACATACATAACATACATAAATAAATACATACATACATGCATGATACATACATACATACATACATACATACATGCATACATACATACTTTCATGCATACATACATACATACTTACATATATACACACATATATACATACATACCAACATAATACATACACACATACATATATACATACATACATACATGATACATACATATCATATATACATACATACACACATACATGTATGCATATGTATGTATGTAAATGTATGTAGTATGTACGCACATATGTATGTATGTACCTATGTACATACATACATACATAGATGCATATCCTTAACAACTTCACACATGCATGGATGTATAATTTAATATCTCATAAAAATAGATTAAGATACATGTATATACTGTAATAATTCTTATGTTCAAAATGTGTTAATTCATTTATTAATGACCTTTAAAACTATGCAGAGAGAGAGAGAGAGAAAGACAGAGAGAGAGAGAGAGAAAGAAAGAGAGAGAGAGTTAGATAGACTGTACGTGTAAGAGAGACAAATAGAGAGAAGGGATGACGAAATAAAGAAAAAAAACAAAGCCGAGATCAGCAAAAATAGATGCAACCAATTCATCACATAACTTGAAAATTGCTGTCCGGATCACGCAATCTCCACCTGTGGGGCTTCAATCAACATTAATAATGAATGACCAACACTTCCTCAAGTAATTACTTAGAATGAGGATCGGTAATAATAACATTGTTAGAAGAAAAACATAGAACGTGAAGGAAATGAGAGCCACACACACCCATATATGTATATGTATGTATGTATGTATGTATGTATATGTGTGTGCCTGCGTTTATGTGTGCGTATGTAACAATGTTTGTATGTATGTGTGTATGTATGTGTGCACGAATGTATGTATATTTGTATGCATGTATGTATCTATGTATATATGTATGCATGTATGTATGCATGTTTGTATGTATGCAAGTATGTATACATGTATAAATGGATGAATATATGCATGTGTGTATGTGTGTATGTATGTATGTATGCATGTATTTATGTATATATGTATGTATGTATCTCTGTATGTATGCATGCGCGTAAGTATGTATGTATGTGTGTGTGTTTGTGCGTGTATGAATGAATGTTTACATGTATGTATACATGTATATATGTATGTATATATAGTTGTATATGTGTATGTATGTATGTATGTATGTATGTGAGAGGATGTAAGAGAAGTTGAATTTGAATTTGAATGATTTATTGTTAAGCTTTCTGCCCATCACAAAAAAACACTTTTGAACACAAAGTATCTTTAACATGCAATGCAATCTAACTCTCTTAAAATAAGCGTATTAGCTGTATAAATTCATTATGATAATATCATCAAACATTAATAAACACACAAAGAGGCAAAACCAATCCAAATAGCAACAAAAAAGCACCAAGAAAGTGAGAGATAAAACGAGAGAGAGAGAGTGAGTGAGAGAGCGCGATAGATATTTGATAGAGAGAGAGGAGAGAGAGAGGGAATAGAGAGAGAGAAGAGAGAAGAGAAAGAGAGAGAGAGAGAGAGAAAGAGAGAGAGAAATAGAAAGAGAGAGAGAGAATAGAGAGAGAGAACTGCGAGCGAGAGATAAATGGGGAGAGAGACTCTGGATAAAGGATCCCAGAGCAAACAAGTCCTTCAAAGATGGAAATAAAGTGGCGATGATGGAAGACGGGAGGTTGGCATTGCCGGTCACTTGGTTTTAAGGCTCAAAGCAGAAAAGAGGCGAATAAATCTGTCGGATGCCAAATTGACATAAGATAAAATATTACTGGATCTATATAGTGCATTTCGCCTTCATTATGAAATCAGGTATGGATTACATTATTGCGTTCAATGGTTCGGATTAGTAATATTATTGATTCACGTGTAATGCAGAAATAGTTAGCATGTTGATTTACATAACTGAAAGCTGGTGAGAATGCCTAACGTGTTTTGAAGGTGACTCTAACTTACGCGTTATGAAGACTTCATCAGGATCATAATGTGAACATATATTTCTTTTTTTTTTTCTATCTTTGTTTTAGTTAATTTTGGCTTTTGTTCATTTTTTTAATAGTTTATTTCAAATTATTTTATTGTTGATTTGTTTCAATTTTCGCTCTATGTAGGTTCACTTTTTAACCATCTTGAATTAGTTTTACTTAAGTATAAAATGGTCAGCCATCAATAGAGAACATATACTTTCGGGTGATAGATTATTCTGAATCAGATGAACAGTTATGATGAGAATGATAGTACCTGTAATAACAATAACAATGATAATAATTTCTCTTAAGGCAATCTTGAGATCCTACTGTGATCCAAGCATCCACCATCCGTGTTATCCCTTCAATCCAATAAAATAATGGCTATCAATGAGAACGTACTTGATATAAAAGCTGCATGGATCGCTGCAGAGTCTACAAATTACAGGAACCTTTAAAATGGATATTTAACTTTTTATTCTGACGATTGAGAAGTTATTAATCCGATCGGCTTCAGTCTGGTAGTCATATTCGTCTTGTAGATATTTGGAGTGATCCTGGAGAGGGAATTTTTGCAGTACGTGTTCTGATGGCATAATCTGATATGCATTGAAAGGACGACTACTGGTTGTCTCCAAACCAAAATAGGCGTTGAGGTGCAGTCGTTTACGGCCAATGCGAAGACTGAAAATGCTGACTTAGTTATACCTGGAGGTAGTAATACGGGTCTGTTGATGACATTTGAACCACTTCCGGTGAATTTTTTAAAATTTCATCAATGATCTAGCCTTCTATGGCTAATTTTGCTCCTTCCTTAGCTTCAGCATCAGCTATTTCATTTCGTCTAGCATCAGATCAGTGCACATTACCTAAAGCTGAAGTCGGATGGGAACAGCCAGTTTGGCGCATAATATTACCACAATGACAAACGCTTGATAATTGAGATGTTTAATTGATAATTAGGATGATGAGACAGGGAAAAAAACTGGTAATGAAAACAAATACAATAATGCTAGTGATAACGATGACGATAACGATGTCATAAAAACGATGTGTTGATACAAAACGGGAGAATTTGATGAGATAGATACCTTTTGTCATCATGTTTTTTTTAAAGCACTTATAATACACAAATTAGAAGTGTAATAAAAAAAAAAATTGAAGCAATTATTGCGATTTAATTATGTCCAAAGGACATTACAAAACAAATTGTGCTCCATGTAGTCTTTCCTACTATACCACCATATAATATATAATATGCGTTTTGTTTTTTTTTTGTTTTTTCCAGATGCATCGAGATGAATTCTTAATAATCACGCGTAGTATCCAGATCACGATGGAGTTGTCAAAACTCTATGTGCTTGCAATTTTTCTATACACAGGGCATTTCTTAGGTCAGTTGTATGAAATATAATTTCATAAATCATATATTTTGAAAATAAGCTGTTTTAACTAATCATAGAATATTATGAAACAACTTGATATAAACCAAACAAATATGCATAATAATATACATTATAATGTATAACTCCAAGTTCACCCATTATGTTATCTAATACTTGCCTTTAACATAATCTGATTAATTTTCGGAGAGTACATCATATCCCCATAATAGGCAACCGATTAGCATCCACTAGGGACTGAATTGATCGAAGTCTAAGATGAGGATATAAATATTCAAAGTTAGACTTATACTCAATCATTTATAATAGTCTCTATAGTCCTTGATTAGTATGGTCAATGCCTATTTATTGCTATGATACAGTTATTGGAAGTACTTCCAAGAATAACTCAAAGCAAGTGCTAGTAGTCGAGAGCAACGTCGTTTTTTTGCATAGTATTCACACAATAGACATCATTTGTTTGATGTCTTTCTTGTAATACATTTTGTAATGCCTTATAATATATTGAAACAAAATTAACTTGAAGTATTTAATACATGTACACGATATTAATTAATTCTTTTCTCCTCATTCTACTCACACTTTGCATATTCAAATATTTTTCCAGCTATTGCTATAAAAGCTGCACGCTATCTTCTATGACAATATAGTAAACTCCAAAGATGGTATAAGCAAATGTATGAAAATAAGGTTTAATTTTGCGCTGAGATCCGAACCCAATATAAGTCATCGGGATGAATTATTACATTACTTAATTAAGCAACGTGTTACATTGTATGTGAGATATTACATCCTGTTCAATATTAATACCGTTTCAGAATCATATGCAGTTGCAGCACAAAGACAAATGACCCTGAAATACAGCGAAAACTCCAGCACCATTTTTTCTCAATCACTTGATATCACAGGATGTTACGGGGAATTTGGCTCTTATCCGCACTGGTGTTTAGGAAATCTTTCCAGATGTGATAAAGGGCTAACAGTGTCACTTTGGTTAAAGCCGAATGCTGACAGCTCCCCAGAGGATGCCAGTGAGGTCATATTTTCAACTGGCAGCCACAGTCAGGCACAAAGCAACGGATTTGTTATTGAGAGAAACTTCGGGTATCAATATCGAATTAGTTTTTCGCTGGATTCTCAACAATGGACAAGCACCATACGTTTGATATCTGGCTCATGGATTCATTTGCTGATAACCTGGTCATCTGTTGATGGTGTCGGAGTCCAGGTTGATGGATTCGATGTGCAACAAGTTGAAGAATCAACTCATCGTGTCCAGATAAGTTCATGGGGACCGTCGACCGTAGTGACAGGGATTACGCAAGATGGGTCGCCATTGCTTGATTCGTGCAAATTTGAAGTATCTGATGTTGTGATTACCGACACTATTGAAATATACGAAGCTGGTAAGTTTCTAAGCTAACTTGTATAAAGTACCTGCAAAGGGTGGTCGCAGACGAGACGTGACTGATATCAGTTATCCTTGCCGTTGAATATATTGCTATTATGATAACGTGTAATACGTAGCTAATTCGACAATTTCTTTGAGCTTTAATCTAACAAACGGCATGGTGTGTTATGTCAGTGAAATAAATTATTATGTAAATGTTAATTACTGTACCATAGTGAGTTTCGTCTTTATGCTCTATAATGCTTGCTTAAATTTATCATTACAATATACCTTATATAATGTACTACGCATCGAACGATCGATATTATTGAAGAGAATTGCAGATTATTCTGTTCAATTTGATGTCATTGTTTCTTTAAAAGCATGAGCAAAGTGATTCTGCCAAACATGATGGAATTTATAACAACTTATCTGTATGTTTTATTTTCATCGACAGAATCTCGGCGATTATTTCAAGGATGCACTGTCAACACAGATTCAGTTCCTTTTACCATTGAAGCTGAGACTGAAGACCCTGCTAATTTTTGTCGATTGCAATGCTGGCAAGCCAACAAGCAATATGCTCTAATGAAAAATAACAAAACAGAATGCTCTTGCAAAAATGATAATAACAAATTCTATCATCATAAAGCCGAGTGTGGTGACAAAGAATGGTCTGTTTATATCGTGAGTCATCTCGAAAGTTCACATGATTTTTTGCTTTCGATTCAGAGCCAATCGGTAAGTCGAAATGAATATATAAAGCCACTGGAAGATGTCATGTTTTTTGCAAATATAAATTATAACATTGATGACCTCGCCTATAAATTTGTATTCGATGATGGCATTGTCATTACAACAAATGCTTTCCCAATTTCTCATGCATTTTCACATGCGGGCAATCACAAAGTTGATGTGACCCTTTCAATCGGAGATGTTGATCTCAAGGAGACCATTTTTGTAATGATTGAAGATATTGATGAAGGGGTATCACCTGATATTTTGGGACCAACCATTGGCCATATCGAGAGTGATCGCTCAATGTCTTGCTCTGTAAGTCTCATGGACGAGCATAAGACTGTATGTGGCTTGTCATTTGGTGATGGTAGTAATGTTCAACTCGATACAATTAACACGTTTGGGGAAAAACGAATTCAAGAGCATGAATACGCTTTTTCTGGCTTTTATATGATCGGTGCAATATGTGAAAATCCCTACGGAAATACGTCTTCGAACGCTTCCTTCATTTCAAGAATTTTGGAAAATTCTTACCATTTCATTTCATCCAAAGACATGTTCAACATTACTGTGTTTGGGGCCGAGAATATTTCTCCAGAATTTGTCGTCAAGTGGAACAACTATGGACAAATCCATTATGAAATTTATGATGATATCGGTGTCTTCTTTGAGGTAGATGGCATTAACACTGGAATGGACAATATTCTGGAATACAATGTTTTTGGTGTAATCATAGATCGCCATATATTGAAAGTGCGCACATCGGTTTTAGAGCCCAAGATTTCAGGGCACAAAACTTCTGGGTCGTGGAGTTTGGTTTCCTCATTTTCAATAGAGCTTCCAGAATCAGATCACTACTGGGTGGTGATCGATTATGGAAATAGATGGTCTAATAAAATTATGTTTGTTCCAAGAGCTCAATCTCCAATGACGATGCAGGAGTCGTCCTACTACTCTGATATTGGATACTATAAAGTTCAAGTTGAAGTATATAACGAGGTCAGCTATTTTTCATCTAGCATTGATACGTCAGTAGAAGTACCAATAGAACAAATGAATGTATCGGCATCAAATATCACTAGCTATGAAGAATATGTCGTTTTATTTGTTGATATAAATTTTGGAAATATTGGCCCACAAAACGTTGATTTCATAATTAATTATGGAGATGGAATGCTTGATAGTTTGACTTATAATAATGATAATCCAATCAACTTTGAAACATTCAATATCAGTCATAGGTATAAAGATTGGGGTATCTATTGGATGTCTATAAGTGCTTCAAACAATATATCATCACTTAGCTCTCACCAGGTTGTTCACGTAGGAGAAAATATTACCTTTCTGGATGTGCTCACTGAATCGGAGAGAGCATCACCAGGAGATGCTATCAACTTCACTATTAACTGCCCTACAGGATCTGACGTCACGTACACGATGTATTTTGGTGATGGAACAAACTACACAGTGAATGAGATGGATGGCGGTGTGTCATCAGAAGACTCTTTAACACATTATATTACTGATAACAGTGCTAAAATATCACACATATATAAATCGATAGGCACATACAACGTGAAAGTTAAGGCTGTAAATCATTTTGGAGAATTCGAAGCTAATCTCTGCCCAACTATAGTAATTGCTGACAACCAGGCTGCATCTAATTGTAGCATATTTCTAATAGGATTTAAGGACGTCTATTCTTCATTAAGCGATCCTCTGGTAATAAAACGATCTGAAGAAACAATCATTACCATCGACTATTCTATTTCATGTAATTTTAACGATACAAAACTGACTTATTCTTGGAAGGGTTATTCATTAGAGAAGAACGGCCTTGCAAATTTGAACCAAAAGACTCTATTCCAATATTGTGTTCATAAAACAACAGATAACACGCTGCGAATTGCACCTCTTGCGTTGCCGTTTGGATGGTACAAACTCGTTCTCACCGCATCGCCTAAAGGAAACGATCTTATCATCGCAAAGAAAAATATATACATTAAGATCATCCAATCTGAGCCAGTAGCTCTTATTAAAGGAGAACAAGTACGGACAATCATGCGGTATGAAAATGCAATATTCGATATATCATCATCACATGATCCAGATATTGACCAACACTTGGCTGTAGAACGGAGACGAGGGTTATCATTTTATCTTTTCTTCATGCCGGAATCTTTCAGAACGTCCAGTTTAACTATGCAGCTTGGCAGCCTCCTTAATGTTTCGGATTTTGTCATGAATAAAACTTTCTTTGGAAAAACAACTGCAAATCAGCTACATATCTATCAGCGAGGAATAGCTTTCAATGAATCTGGGTCTCTCCATACAGACCTGTCGGAATTTAACGGAGAAATCACATTTGATGCAGACAACTTTGTAGACAACCAATTCTCATTTGGAGTTGTTTTGTGGGTGGAACGGAACAATCTGATGGCCATGACGTCACAGATAGTAGAAGTCCGCTCTAGTAATATGAGCTTGGATGATCTTGGATCTCTCCTTGACCTTGCCTTAAATGCCGACCCAGATACCGCCATACGTCTATGTGGTGGTGCTGCAACAGCGATTCTTACAAAGGATGTAAGTACAATTACATTTAGTAATGAGTGAATGCATTTGTAAAACAATTTAAGGGTGAGTTTGTATACATCACTATCATACTGTGTGAGCAAATTAAATCATCATTTACCGGCACCAAAGGCTACATTAAAAAAAAGATACATGATAAAAAGTAGTATCATAAGCAATTAATTGGTTTAAAAAAATAGCAGAAAGATATTCTTATACCAGCTCGTAAATCCCACCATTTCCTTAGCGCCGAACAATTACGAAAAACACTTCTACATGACATTTAACGTGTATGTGGAAGGTAATATCTAATACTATTAACTCATTTTAACTTTAACTTAACTCTCACAATTCCAGTAGGCTGAAATATAAAACGGTGACTTTTCCAAATGATAATATTAAAACTAAACGTGAAAATACTTCCAATAGCTAATAATCGACTCCGCTTGAATAAAAGATAACGTCGTAAGAAGAGTTTTACAAAGTTTCGCCAAAAGCTCTTAAAAAGCAGTTGCCAAGTCAACAAGCAAAACAGACCACCGAAAGGAAATAATGTGTTTTTAAAAATCTCGCTAGATACAGCACAAAAAAAGACAAAATAGCATAATAAATGAAATAAAATGATATAATATTATATGATCATTAGTAATAAAAACCTATTTTTCAAGTCTCTATAGTAATGTAAGTGATTATTAAGGTGTTAGGAAACAAAAATGAAATCAATCTCATCGGAAATCTCATGTTAAAAGGATGCTTATTTCTAAGAGCCGTCAAATATAGACTTAAAAGATACAATATTCATTAAAGGTTATGAAAAGACTCTGCACATAAAAAGCCTAAATATAAGCGCACTAAGCACGCGACGATATAGTGTAATATATTACTACCATTTTGCTATTATAGTAATTCGTAACGTATTTTGAACGCTTTATTTTTTGTTTTTCATTCGCTTATTCATTGCTTGTTACTTTCAGGCCTCATCTGCTGATGAACAAGAGAAGCTAGCCGAGGTGAGTTTTTAAGTTATTTTATATATGTATATAATAATAATAGTTTTATTTCTTTTCGCTAAAACGTAGTTTGAATATTCAAAAGCGTACTTCTTTAAAGATAATGTTGTTTATTTAATGCCTATTACTAATTGGACAATGATTTATTTACGAATTCTTCCTTTAGTTTGGAAAGGTCACACTCTTGTTTAAGAATGGAGAATAGAGTTCACCAGCACATTATCGGTCTTTTAAGCCTTACAAGTGTAATATGCAAAGTTATGGAAGGAATTGTTAGAGACGGTTTGATTGACGATCTAACCTCAAATTAATTGTAATCAGATTGCCAACATAGCTTTGTGTCTGGGTGTTCATGTGTAACAAACCTGTTGGTTATTCTTGAGAACTGGACATCTCTACTGGATTTTGGGTCTTCCGAGGACGCCATTCACCTAGATTTTTCAAACACGTTTGAATATTTCCCACATGAGCGCCTTAAAGCCAAACTGAGGACTCATGGGCTAAGGGTGAAGTAAATGAATGCATTATTGATTTTCTTACAAAAAGACATCAAAGAGTTTGTGTTAACGGATATTTGTCAGATTGGGTATGTGTAAGGAGTGGAGTGCCACAAGCCAGCGTGCTTGGACCATCCCTTTTCGTAGCATTCATCAATGATTTGCCAGAGACTGTATAAGGCTCAGTTGATACGAAAGTGTATGGTGATGCTGACAGGGAGGTTGATATAAACAGACTTCAGAGTGATCTTGATAGACTGGTCGATTGGGCTGATACCTGGCAGCAAAAGCTTAACGCCGACAAGTGCAAAGTGCTCCATTTAGGTAGTAGTAGTTTCGTATGGCTACAACTCCACGTCGTTTCGCTTCATCCAATCCACAAAAGCACTGTCCGCTTCATTAACCATTTGGTAGCCGCCTGGGGGTGCTGTTACGGGGCACTTCAAAATGATGTGGTCCATGTCTTGGCAAGG
>JAUEKR010445687.1:3573-18157 GCA_031762895.1 Corambe burchi
TTATTACTTTATCCCCCCCCCCCCCCCCGGTATATGAAAATCAGAAGCTTTCACTTTTACAATCCTTTGTTTTCAGTTTTCAGTTTCATATTAGTTGATTTACTGGTTGAACTCTGGTGAAATAGAGTTCCTGGCCTTTAATACAGCTGCCATGCCCGAAAAATATTTGTAACACGCACTTTTATATTTACTTTACTATTAAGTATGTAGGCCTACTACAAGATGTGCTTTTTATTTTAACGTTTAGCTGTTTGATTTTTTGTTTGTTTTATTTTTAAGTTTATTTTCGTTGCAGAATTTGAATAACTTTATAAAAAGACTCTATCGCAATTCTACAATTTCCATACTAGTCTAGATCTATATAAAATTTAGATGCCGGTGGTATGTTTACGTCCGATTTGCATTACACCAAAGTCGACAAGACTCTTCTATACCCGTATAGGGGAAAAGAGAGGAGAACACATTTACAATCATAATACATATTTAAAAATCAGCATTAAATATGTATAATGATTTAAAATGTATTCTTCTCCTCTCGGCTTTTATATTTACTATATATTTAGACCTCTATTAAAATTTGAGAGAATAAACGAAAAAGTGCCGACATTTGCGCATTGAACACCTACTATATTTAGATGCTTCGTCATGTAAACAGATAACGTCGAGGTGCTAGGCATGTGTGTGCATTACAGTATTAGAGCGTCTTTGTTTAATGGATAAGCGAGGACGTGCCTGCGTTAGGTCGCGTGTATAGAGTATTTGTGTAGTATATGAATTATATATAGGTGCTTGTTTACAGGGATATTGTATAGACGTCTTGCTAGATACGAAGAGAAGCACTATAACTAAGTTTCGTTGATAATGATTTGATAATATCATGTATTCTGGATTGCATATTTATTTATTTGAGTCCATGAATGAAATGAAAAAAAAGTTGCCTTGCCACTGATCAGTATCCTACCCAGAGGTTAAGAAATTATATACTTTAAATAGACCGCTTCACGCTACAGAAACCTGGCTGACTACTGGAAGCATGGTTCATGAGATTCTAAGTCTAAGGACTTACTATAAAAGATAAAAGTGAACAGTCATGAGTCATAGGTTGACCCCCACGCGCCGCTACTGATTACATCCGTTACCAGTATATCGAGTATCGTTGTATAGAGGCCATTCCATGATAAAATGATCGACTCTAAGGAATTCCATTGTTCAACGCTTTTATGTATGCATAGCGTAACAATCCTTTTTCTTCTGTTCTCTCAATGACATTGCTACTTCAAGTTCAAGTGTTGTCGAATGTTAACAATTTAAGGTTATTACCTATTTAAATAAGTATTTAAGTAGAACCCTAATTCTAATAAATCGAAATTTGAAGCTGAAGACATTTAATTTATTCGAGTTCGAGATTAATATTAAGCAAAGACAGGTCTAATTTTTTTGTGGCTGCATATATCTCTATCCCCGGAAGGGCATTTTGTCATTTGGTTTTTACTTGATCTTTTTTAAACTGAACGTTGCTAAAGTTCAGTACCACCATCGTAAACAATAAGTGCAATGTGCTTTAAAGGGTTAACCACCTTGTCTCGGATGGGAATCGAACCACTGACCATATAATCCACAGCCCAATGCCCATAACTCCTTGGACGCAGTCACATCACAATTGTAGTTAAAATTGTGAGAAAAATAAAATAAGCAGACTTCACATGTAGTAAACATATTTTCATGGAACACCTATGTAGCAATACAGTATGCCGATATGCTGTGCATGAATATAGCGACACCTCACCAAAGTCACCCTTTTTTCACTATGTAACCTCTATTACTGTTACACAAACACGCCAACAGTAAGGCAACACAATACAATGTCACAAATTGAGTACAGCAGGATTTTTTTTTATTTTGAGTGATAGGAAAGTTGTACAGAAAAAAATAATTTGAACGCTGTTTCCATCCCTTGTCTCGCTTCCTTCGCCGACTTATTTTCCTTTCCTGAGCATCTAATAGCAGTGCGTACTTGACTTGTATGACATATCCCCCATTCCATTTGAATAGAGGGATCATACTTATAGCATAATTTGCTGTTATAAACGTAATCCACTGTACAAAATACAACTCGGTTGAAGAGAAATTTAGATACAGTGATCTTATTTTTCATTTTCTGCCCCCCTTCAACAGTATCGCAACAAAGTACAAGTAAAGCATAGGCGACTGTGCACAATTTCATATTTCCTGTTTGTTTAAGAATGATGTTAGATTCACTGCTGTTTCAATTTGACAAGTTTCGACAGAATAATAACAATAAAAGCAACAAAGAAACAAAACAAGACAAGAAAAGCTTTCACTTACTTATTATATGTACACTTTATTGTATTAATTACATGATAGATAACCAAATCACATATCATTGCCATATCAAATGAAGCACATTATGAGACTAATTAACAAAACAAATTAAGTTTTTTCAAAGAATCCAAAATATGATCAGTTTGCAGCTATAAAAGAAGTTTGACTGATAACTTGTGATGATACCAATATCATACAACAATGCGCGGCAAAGTCTACCATGAGAACACATGAAATTTAGTTTTTATTTAAAAAGAGGATAACAGGGACAACACATAATTGTACAGGGTCACAGTCACAATGAAAAGCAAATGCTATGCAGGAATAGCGGAACATTGATTAGTGGAGGAGATCTTATCACATAAGATACATAAGATACGAGTGTGAGCTAATTAAAATAACTGGTAACATTAGCACTAATTCAATTAATTCTGACATATTTGCTCACTTTCAACCTCTTCATATATTAAAAAATAGATTCTTTTATGCATTCATTACACATTTACTCATCTTAATTCACATCACATCTCTATTCGTCATAATACAGCAAAGCCAAGCGAAACCGTCCAAGCTGAACCGTCATTTCTACATAACACCAACAGTTCATCGTGATACAAAAGGATTTGTTAAACAGTGGACCCTCTTAAATTGGGACATCTCGGTGAACTGGAAAATCGTTCCAATTTCATAATTAGTGAGATTATATATACTGCGATTTATAACATGTCGCCTAGGATTCTGTGCCAAATAACTGACTTTCCCAGTGGGATCCAATTACAAAGAGTCAACTGTACCCACATTCAGTTGTTACCCTTTATATCATAATACCAAATTTATGATGATAATATTGCTGGAAGAACAGTTTCATAGCTATTGTAACAACCTGTTTCTACATCCATAGTATGGTCATAGATAAGTTTAAAATGTTGATTCACTTATAACGGCAAAAAAATTGCATAAAAGTTTGTATGATTGATCACAATTCTGTGATATAGACACTAGAACAGTGCGTCCAGAAATGGTTGTTTAAAATACATACATCACGAAACACATGAAATTAAATAAATCCTATAAATCCATATCATCATCTGGCACAGGATCACCACGACTTCTCTTGCTTTGAATAAGTTCCCGTCTGATCTCTGGAGTGATTTCATGGTGCTCATGAAAAGTAATTAATTTCAAAAGTTGTGATTTATGTTCTTTCTTGAGGTCATGTTTGTATCGCTGGACCAAAGTGAGGAGACACTGATGCCATAAAACCGGCATTACTTCATCCACTGTTTTGAAACTGGAAATAGAAACATAAATAAACAAACTATTAATAAATGGGGTATTTAAGCATTTGACAAAAGATGCGCCTCTAAGCTTTTGTCATCATTGGCTTAGAACGAGAAATTAAAAACACTCATAAAAATGTCTACAATGAAGTTAGGCATTAACAGGACACAAATCTCACCAATGTAAATGGATTGATAAATAGAAAACAATGTAATACGTAAAACATGTTACTTTTAAATGGTAAAATATATAAGCTCTTGAATGTCACAAATGCTAACATTTTTAAAGAAACAATCTTTAATCTCCTTCAAAGAAGAAAGGTTTCTTTGCAATTACTTCAATGAAACACAACCACAAGTACATAACTATACCGAGCATTCTGTGGAAAACAAGAGTCTATCACTAGAAAATTGTGTAGTTTTCCATACATTTTTTATTATTCACTTTCCAGGAGTCGCTAAATAGAAATGTAAATAAGATTGGCTAACGTGACGATAATGAAAAACAAACGCTCATAAAAAATTGAAAAAAAATTAATATAGAATGAATAGTTACAGAGAATGATTTAAAAATTAAGTCAAAACATCTTCGTATAATTTATTTTAATAACCCCCTCAAAATCCCATTATTATATAATATTTGCTAGCCTATCATATCATCTTTCTATTGACCATCATGAAGTCTCTCACAACATTTATATTATATCTTATGATTTAGATATACATATATACACAAATGTCCATTAAATATAAAGATACATAATTCATCCAGATTATGCACTAAAATAGAAAATAAAGGAATATCGATTAAACTCACTTTAAGAAATGTTGTACAACAGCGTCTATTGCTGATAGAGGCAAAGAATACTTCTTATTTAATATCGTTTTCATGAAAATGCTGTTAGCGCCATAATATTCCATCCGTGAGATAAGAATAAGTGCAGCAGCAGAGTAGCCAATGGGTATGGAGTTTTGACCCACTACACTAGCCACAATGGTTGCTTCCCTCAAAGTGCAGTCACCAGCCTGTGCAAGGAGAAAAATGCATACAAAGAATACAATGAATATGAGGAAATAAATTGAAATTATCAATAAACTATAAAAAAATACCCTATTTCATCAAAGATAATAGCAATCTGTAGCGTATGATTTTTGTATACCCCCCTCAAGTCATAACTAAAATCTAAATAATTTCGAACAGAGGCAAAAAAAACAACAAATCAAAATGTATGTATATTTTTTTCATAACACAACCAACTTGAACAGTAAATTCACAGAGTAAGAATCAATTATGAGATGCAAAAGAAACGAAAATCTTACTTTTATAACAGATAAAGTGATTGATGAAGGATTAAATTCTGAAGTCTAATATTCAAATGAAATTCAAAATAAATAGTTAAATATCATAGCTGGAACAAACCTATGAAAAAGTATTTTTGCATATATATAGAACATCTCAGTGTAAAACCAATACATGCCCAGAACACAAGCAAATAATAAAGTTAAATATAAATATAACAATACTTACTTCACATAAAGGTAGAACTATTCCTTCATAAAAATCCCCAGGCTTATACATCGCTCTGTACAATGCCTGAAATAATTTAAAAAAAAAAAAAAGGACAACAATCAGTACATTATACACATCTAATAAATAAGCCTACCCCAATCAACATCAGCAGTAATTCTATAATAAAAAAAAAGAAATTGATATGAAAACAAGATAAGTAAATTTCAAACATCGAATACAGCATTGTGTTTAGCGACAAATTAAAATCTCAACTAATTCAATTGTAAAGTGGCTTGAGGTTGACGAAAAGCGCTATATAAAAGTCATTTATGACTATTATTTATATTGTTCTACATTGTAGAATAAACATCGAATACAGCATTGTGTTAAAATAGTGACAAATTAAAATCACAGCTATTTCAATTATGAAGTGGTTTGTGGTCGACGAAAAGCGCTATATAAATGTCATCTATTATTAGTATGTGTATTGTTCTACAAGGCAGGTTGAATACGACACAATATGTGAGTTATAAACACACATTTAATCTTATTTTGACTAATTTTCTTGTCGTCATAAAAACCAAACTAAAGACACACAGTGGAACCTCATGACTCCCAATAACAACATCGCTCAGGACCAGCATGCGATATCGATAAACAGAGGTTTCAAAGATGGTGGAAAATGGGCGTGGTGAGGCTTTCGTCAGTGCTCAAAATGGCAGAAAATGGTAGTGGCAAGATTTCTGTCAGCAGAAAAATGCAAGGTAGAGACATTTTCCCTGTGTTTACTTGGGCTTTGGACCAGTATATGAAATATATGGCCACATTAAAAATGTTTTGCAATAATTATGATACCCATATATTTTTGTATGCGATTGTCTATTATTTTCACATTTTTCTTTCTATGTTTACATGTTTCGATGCTTTGTTGGTTGATTTCATAAAAACTTGAAGAAATCTTAGTAGATTGTGGATTATTTTTGATTAGTCGAAAGAAAGCTGCCGATAGTTTCCTCCACTACGAATTTGGAACAACTGTTCGAGCAACGGGTTATTTGCAGATGTCCGAGAGCATTGATGCCACACAATAGAAATGTGCTGCGTCACACCAGAAAAGGTGAAGTTAACTAGGTCTAGACGTCTGCTATTAACTATTTTAGTATATCTGGTCGCATTGAAGGCATGAAAAAAATTCGTATTGCAGCCGCAGGTGGACATGAACTCTCAATTTCTTCACACTTTACATGAGGCAACTCAATGTCGACGTCGCCAAACAGAGGTTAAGTACAAAAATATGCCAATATTTCAAGATTTTCGTTATACTAATGATATGTAGAGGATGTCACTATTCAAAGGCATCGTTAGAGTAGTTTTACTGTAACCAAATTTGTACCAGAATTAAAAAATAAGCCTAAACACGACTGACTGATAGTGTAAATCCTGGGAAATCCAACATATCAGTTTTATTTTCGTCATCACACCAATAAACCTTTATTTCATCATTTAACATGAAGTTTGAATTTACTAAATTACAAGCTGATTGAATCAGTCCATTGATAATCTATTATCTGCCAAAAAGATCCACAAACAACTTCTTATTTAATCTCAATTGTTTTTTAAGTAAAAGTACTACACAGACAAAATCAAATATAGAGATTCCAGAATGACAAAACAAAATAAGCTAACCATAGAAAAATAGTAATATACCTGAAAAAGATGAAAATTTAATCTCCTGTATTCGGCTATATCATCTCTGATTCGTGGAAGAAGTATCAACGAGCAAAATCTGAATTAGAAAAAGAAAACAAAAATTTACACAAAGGACCATTAAGGACACTAAAAAAACCCCCAATAAAAATGAGAAAGAAGAACACCCAAACATATTAAAAATGGCACATAGAATCATCCATTGTCCCATTCATCAGGATTTCCCCACTTGCCAGGGACATGTATGTAGTGTGTACATAACATAATTTAATTCACATGGAAATCATTGTTGTAATGAAATACAATGCATGAACTGACTTTTGATGTATGAGGTCTATATCTACCTGTTTTATTGACACATCAACCAATCATACGACAACAGCTCTTGACCAGTTAGGTATTATGCAAATTTAATTGTGATATAGAGACAGCCATAGCATGCTTCAATAACATACTCAGCTTAGATACTCTCTTCATTCAATCACCTACAAGAAATATTACTAACTAAATGAGCAAACACACTCAGTCTATGGCAAAATCCAGTTGTAAGTATATAAATCAATATTAAGAAAAGATACTCACTCTTTGAACTGGTATTTGGGAAGATTAGATACAAACATTCTTGTAGCAGCAAACACTGATGCAGCAGTCCACTTTTCAGGCCTAGTCAATTCCAGTAACTATTAAACGAATGAGAGATATAAAAAATATACATTATTGAAATTATTATAACATACATATCATATATAGTCATATAGGATATGATTTTTATTAAATAAACCTCAATTATTGGAACACTTATGATTAAATAACTGCAAAAGATGTTACAATAAAATGATAAGAACATAAGTAATCAAACAAATTGAAACCAAAGCTGTTAAACAAATGTAAGCCAACAATTCCCTAAAATATACAAAAACAATTTTTTTTGCGCTCTTAATAATAACAGAACTGAAGAAATGTAAAAAATGCTAAGTAAACTGAATTTTTATCATAAGACTTCAATCATATTTTAAATGAAAACACAAAATTCAAGTATCAATGAAAGAGGAAATAATATCTAAAACTACCTGCTGCCAGTTGGCAAATGAGGGAGCTGCTTTGAATCCTTTAGGTAATTTTCCACTTCGATAATGTGAAAGGACGTCACCAATTTTTATGAAATGCTCTTTTACAGTCGGATCCAACTCGTCATCAACGACACCTTCACTCATAATCTCTGTATTAGAAGATAAATATCAACTTTATAACTAACAAATAAGAAAAAATAATAAACAATATAAGTGAGAAAATGAGAAATTATCATAGAATTTGCACAAATATATTTGTGTGGGAAATCGAATAACAAATGTCCAGTAAAAACAAAACCCAATAAATGCAACATTAAAGAACCAGATCCAATACTATCCTACAAATCTGTTTGTGGAGAATTTTTAATTACCAAGGCTTTGTATGGTTAAATTTAATGCGGTAAATCTAATATAATTTGAAATATTTCTTTAAAGCACTTTTTCAAACCTGACAAGTTATACAGAGTTTAAAAAAAATTTCAAGAAGTGCTTACAAAGAAAAATATGTACACAATTAAATCAGTATTAAGAATTTGACAAAAACCAAAACATTTACCAGTCATGGCAGTTTTCTTTTCAGCCAATTTTTCACTTATAATATCAGCAAGCGTCCTTCTTTCTTTCGCCACAGGGTTCATAAACCTTTTCAAATCTTCTTCATCTTCAACAGCAATGTTCTGTAAAAATAATGAAAAGAAGAAAAAAATATTCATGCAGATTGAAACTATATCCCAGAGATAAAGAGCCCCATCTAAGTACTCACATAGAAGTTGATTTTTGCTCCCCACCCAAAAAAAAACCAAGAAACAAACAGATCTTGTTCAATGGATAGCCCTAAAATGCTTAAGAAACCAGACAAGCTGAACAGCCCAGTGATCCAAATCCTTAGATAATTTACAGGTAAGTGGGAGAAAATTATATAATATCAGAAAATAATTGTAAAAGTAAAGCTTTTTCTAAGACCACAAGTTAACAACTTCCGCTGGATATGACGCTAGTCTATCACAGGTTTACTTCTATAGAATCAGTGGTACTATGTTCTCATTCAACGCTTGAGTGAAGCGAGAAAATGTGCTGACAAGTGTCTTAAGACGAACTGCTGCAACAGAATCTTTAACACATAACTTCATGATCAAAAGTTCAGACCCATATATAGCCACGGATGTCAAACATAATAATTGTATCAAGCTAGAGAATGTGTGCAATTGAAAAATCGTAAGTACAGTAGTGTCCGCCTAAATGCCCGGTGCTCGGTAAGCATAAAAAACGGGCATTTAGGCGGAGCGGGCATTAAGCCGGAATTGCTATTGGTAGGAAAGTGACCATTTCTAAGAAATCGTTCCTCGAGAAATGTGGACATTTAGGCGGCGGGCATTTAGGCGGACACTACTGTAGCAAAAAAAAAAAACCACAGTACTTATTTTTGTGTTTTTTTCCCTCTCATTCCTAAACACCCTCTAATAATAATAATAAAGAGAAAAATATTACTGCTTTCAAATGGCACACAGAAAACAATGTAACCAAAAATAGAAGAAATGGTCTAAAAGATAAAACTGGTTGCAGAATGTCTTGATGCCGTCTTAATAAGAACACTAGCACAACAGAATTATCACATACCATTATATCTTTTTCCATTTCAGCAAAATGGTCAAAGACATGTTTGCCCATTTCTTCATCGTCTGAGTCACTATCATCTTTAGATCCAGAACCTAGGTTAATTTTCTTCGGCATCTTCGAGTTTTTGGGCCTGGCACCTCTGGAAAATTAAAATAATAAATATTTTAATATATATATAAAATGACATCGCTCGGAACCAGCATGTGATGTTGCTATACAGAGGTTTCCAAGATGGCGGGAATGGGCGTGGTAAGATGTTCGTTAAAGGAAAAATCAGGGACGATTTTTAAGTGCTACAATTGCATCATTTGCCACCGTTTATATTTTTCGAAAATTCTTTTTTTTATTGCGATTCCATACTTAGACTAGCATTTTCTTTTAATACAGATATAGCATGTTTTGTAGGTAGTGTTGGTTTCACAAAACTATGAAGAATTCCTTGATTGCGGACTGAAAAATGCCTTGAGTGTGATATAACTCACTCATATATCTATCATGTGATATCAATGCTCTCAGCTGTTTCAAATACTAAGTCGATAATTGAGAATGTCTGAGAGAGCATTGACGTCACATGATATTGAGAGAGAGTCCCAGGAGCTAATAAGGTCAATGATAGCATCACAATGAAGGTATTTTTTCTTACCGTGGGACGTGAATAATAGACAGCAACTCAATGATTTCACATCTTTACATGTGGCGATTTGATGCCGCTAAACAGAGGTTTAATATCAAAGTACGTCGCTATTTAGAGGTTTTCGTTAATAATAATACATAGCAATTTATTCGAGACAGAGTACCGATGTCGTTATCGAGGTACCACTGTAATAATAAATAATGAAATAAACTATTTTCCTTATTATTACAAAAACTAATTTATATCAATTATATAAATAAACAAATGATACAAAGATTTAAATAATAAACCGAATTCTCCTAAGATAACCACAACAAATAAAAACATATAATTATAATAGAAGAAGCCTACCCAGTCGCTCCATCAGATTCTCGTTGAAGATCCTCTCCTTGTTTCCTGGCTTGTTTGAGAATCTTTTTTGACAGCTTTTCATCTACAAACTGGAAATAGAAGTAAATTGAAACATGAAAATCTTACATAGATACCTACAATTTGTATGATTTAATGATTAACATAGATTGTGTGTCAACAATGATTTAATGATTAACATAGATTGTGTGTCAACAATCTCAGTCTGCTCCAGAAATGGTCAGCATAGATTTAAGTGACAGAGTGTAGATGCGGCTCATGGCAAGATATCTACCACTGAAATTAAATCCAACCAAGGTTTAAATCTAATTGTTCATAACTTTTTCACACTCCTAATCCTAGGGTAAGTTTCAGTATCTGATATTAGTCTGTTCGAAAAAAAAAAACAAAAAAAAAAACAACCCAAGCTAGAGAGCAGTTAACTTGAACCAAATGGTAACAGCACTGGTACTAGCCTCAGCCATGGCTATACACTACAACAATTAAAATTAAAGTAAAGCAGTAAAGTAGCCTGCCTAAAAAGCCCTAACCTAATCCTAAATCCTGACCCTAAGACTAAGACTTAGCATTACCATGAAACATTCAAAGCTAGACTCGCCCCCAAACATTAGTTGCGCTGCGCAGCCAAGATCCTCGACACAATACCCAAACAGGGTCCTGTCGAGTAACGAAACAGAAACCATTTGAGTCAATAGTTTCAATAACTTCTTCAGCAAGAATAGTAAGATTAAATGAAATGGTCCAAACCATACACTAGCCGTAGGCCTACCTAAAACACTAGCTAGACTTAGATCCTATCCAGATCCCTGGGGATAATCTGTATGGTTTAATGATTAACATAGAGGTTATAGGACTAGTTGTGTGTCAACAGTCTCAGTCTGCTCCAGAAGTGGTCAGCATTTCAAATTAGAAAACTAGTCATCGTCTATCTATATAAAATTGATAATGCTCCTGTATTAGTATAGCTCAGGAAGCAATCCATGCTTTTGAATCCTCTTGCTTAATTAGAAGAAATGCTAATTAGTCCCATTAGTAAAGTTTTTGGAGGCCTAGACTTGATAGCCTGGCTGACTTTGTATTATACTTGTAGTTATCCTATTATATTATTATAGTGTATAGTACACATATAGACCTAGTCTAGAATAGAGAATTTAACTAAGCTGGCTTCGTATAATAACAATAACTGATACTGATAACAGCTGATAACTGTGCCGCTATCTAATAATTATAATTAATTAATAAGTGATCTGATAGTGATAGTCTCCTTAGACCTCCACCATTTCGTTCAATCTTCCCACCACTTCGACTTCGAAGATTAAAGATACAGTGATCAATGATACAAGGTCAAGATAATGAGTTTTGGCATAACTTTCACACCCTCACTGACGACATCGACAATTGACACTGACACACCCAACTCTGTCCTCAGTCAGTAAGTCTTAGTTCAGGGATCTCAGCTCAAAACCAAAATAACATCTGAAAATTTGCGATGAATCAAGTGTCCCAAAGAAAATTGTTCAATAGAGGGTAAATACTGTGAAATAGGTATGACGGTAAATCATTTATCTATTTGAAATTTATAGCTTTCTCCTAATTTAACACTAAATTCATCCAATTCTACCTTGTATTCCATTTGTTTCTCAATTAATAGACATTACGTATTGTTTATTTATTAAGAATTTTCCAAACCACTGAAATCAGCTGATTCACTGAAAATTGAGAACCCTGTTAGTTAGGCACTTTGATAGATAATGAGCAGCACAGGTAAAATTTAACACTGAACTGCGCGGCCCAGATTTAGTTCTAGTGCTGACATACGTCTACTAAATCCTCTACTGTTACTCTAATTTCAGTATTTTGATATTGAGATTGGTCATTTCAAGAAGATTATTTGATGCCGATTTCAATGGTATAAGTTTCGTTTGCGTGAATTGCGATTTTCTTAGTATAAATACATAATAATCAAAAAAGGGAAATTTTCAACACACAAAATATATCTCTTAATTTGGAACACTCACTTGATTTTTAGAGCACTCATTCTACATTATCTGCCTCTCATTTTGATATCATTTTTATCTATGTACAACAACCCTTATTTTTTTAATGGCTCCCGCCAGTAATGTAACTGTTGATTATGTAATATAAAATTATGCAACAATTAGTCTAGTCTATCAAGTGACCTTTTCCTTGGGGAGTGTGTATCCTCCGCACGGCGGAGAATGTAAAAAGTAATATTCTCCGCCATATTTCCAACCCCTAGTTTTCTACTGCCGGAAATCACAGAAATGTTATTATGTCGATTATTGTAGTCTTTATAAAGATATAAAATATCCTTCTATCACATGTCTCATTAGCGCATTGCATTGTTCACTCAGCTGTTATGGTCGAGGTTACTGGTTCAAACCCTGTAGATGGTACTTTTTTAAATTTAAATGTTTAATTTTTATCAATTCATTTTTTCTTAATCTTATTGTATTGGTCTATAGGTATTTAGATTATTACCCTTATTTTTATTAGTATTATTATTATCATTATTAAAAAAAAAAACTAATTTATTTTTCGTGTCTACCCAATTTGCCAGAGGTCGTACAACAAAATGGCGTATGCCTACGGTCGCGCTGGTTTGTTCCAGAAATCATAATTCTCATTTAGGTTATCATATATCAGATTATATCAAACATCAATAATTATTATCGTAAATTGATTCGTTTGAGTTTGAATGTGAGTTATAATTATAATGACCATTTTTATGCATAATTAACCATAGTCGATAGCATCCTACTGGATGAAAAGCATTTTAGAGGCATAAATAAAGATCGACTAACTTATGCATGAACCGCCATTACAATCACCACGAAAAAATCTGCGGTGTCATTAATATTCACTTCCTCCTTTACTCACCTATTATGCCTTTGTTTGCCTATATTTACATTAATTATCATTCATTAGATAGTCTGCGCGCCTAATTTTGATTGTACTACGCAATGAATTAAGTTTGTTTAACTTAGAATAATTAGAAAGAAACCACACCGGGAAGAGATGACTGAGCGACCGACCATCTTCCAGAGACTTTTCCGTGACTTCGGCGGTTGATAACAGATAATTGCGTAATCTGAAAGTACTTCCACTTTGCTAAGCAAATTACAAAATGGCGGCAAGTGCGCGAGATCACCCAATTGGACTCGATTTTTACGGAAATGGATGGTTATATTGTTGTTTTAAAGATTAAAGATGGAAAATGCGTTAGAAATTAGTTTTTGATTACATTAATTAGAAATAAACTAGTACAGTGGTAAAAATAACTTAATTTTAGGTCGACTGTTATCCAATGCTACGAACCGGTGGAGAATATAAAAAGTAATATTCTCTGCACTGCGGAGAATATATACAGCCTTTTCCTTAAGATATTTTGTAGAGGAGCTGCCAGTCCATGGATATTCTTACAGTCATTATAACTTGAAAGGGTAAAATGGGCGATCTTGGGTAAAATGTAAACAAACTCAGCGCACTACTTTTTATGGAAATTGAAAAAATCGAAAAGAGCAAAATAAAATAAATAAAGCAGAGAAATGAATTATAAAAGATAAAAGAACTGAGAAGAAAAAATATGAAGAAGAAAGAAAAGATTTAAAAGTCAAAATAAAAAACAAGAACTATTTTTTTTTAAAAAACAAGAACTATTTTTCTGAGAATGACGTAACAGAAGTATGAAAAGACTCGAAAGACAAGAAGTAGTCGATACCCATGATTATAAAAAAAATGTAATATACAAGTAATAGCCTGAAAACCCCAACCTTGGGAGTTGCAATGCCATGACCGGAAGTTAAAGAAAACCTTGAAGAGAATAATAACGGAGGTCAATGACCGAAATCCAAGATCGGTAAGAAAAGCGGTAACGTAAAAATGGACAAAAATATGATCGTTTGAAGTGGAAATGTAGAAGTGTAGGGCTACCAAACGTTATGAACATTGAGTATAGGGAAAAAGAGCTGAAAAGAAAAGATGAAGGAAAATGAACAAAACGAAGAGTGGTAATTGGTAAATAGTAATGAAT
>JAUEKR010445798.1:0-11917 GCA_031762895.1 Corambe burchi
ATATATCTCAAAACAAAAGAACCTTGACATCATTTCAAATTGGACAGATCTACCAATCAATCACAAAAAAAGATGAAAACTCGATTAACAATCTTTACTGAACATACACATTTATAAATACATACATATTTCAATAGTAATAACAATAATAATGAATATTCATATAGCGCCACTTCTCATATCAACAAGCTCTGGGCGCTTCCATGATAATGTTAGAAATCATGAAGACACAAAACCCATCTATCACCAATTGCTAATCTAACAAGTAAAAAAGAAGACACTACCTTATTTTTTCTTTAATCTAAGGGCTTCAGCAATCGGCAAAAACTAAACTAGATGAATCAATCCAAGACTAAAATACTTGGATAACGTTGCACATAGAGAAGAATTTTAGTAAGACATAAACAAACACACATATACACACACAATTAAAAAAATTAATTTCCTACGATGCACGGAAATGTGAGAGAAATAAACGTCAAAGAGTCAAGACAACACCGGAATGTTCAATATTTAATGACAAAAAAGAACTTTTAACACACGAATAACGAATACAACCTTTATACATGATATATATATATATATAGTATATAGATACATATGCAACAGCAAATACAATTAAAAGTAATCTCATTTTCATTACGATACAGTTGAAAACAAATTATGCACAATTGTTTCTTGCTTCTTGCAACTTCGTATTTTCCACCATCAAATGCTTGTTAATTATTACACTAACCAAAAAAAAAAAACAACAACTAATGTACACACACACACAAAAAGGAGGTGACAAATAGAACAAGGTGTGTAACTCTTCATCCTTATCACAGAAACTGGATGTTCATTATTAATGAAGGGAAAAGAGAAAAGAAAAAAAGCACAATTTGGGCACGACACACAACAATATAATGATAAATAAACAAGACATATAACGGGGAGGGTGAGGGAGTGGAGGAGGGGAGAATGACACATTGGGGTTAGAGAGAGAAAAAACACTCTAACAGTTAAGAAGTCGTAAAGAAATCGATTACAACAAATAGTACCAATCTTATTTTATCTCTAATTATCATTTCTATCAACACTTACAACAAAACGGTATGGTCTTTAGCTGTAAATTTCTTAACAAATGTGAAATCAGAAGTCACAAACTAAGCTTACAAATAAAAAAAAAGAAGATAAGATTCAAAAATACAACCGAGGAAATCGTGGAAATATCAATAGAAACAATATGGCAACAAAGAAGAATGAAAAAGAACACAAAAAAGCATGAATTCATTACTTGTAAGTATATTACATAAACATGGAATGGAGAAATACAAATAACAAAATTTGAACTGTGACCAAGGGTTAATTAACAATAAAATAATTAACATAGAAGAAGAAAACAAACAAGGTGGTGCAAAAGAATATACGTCACAAAACAACGACAGAAAGTGTTTTTGAGATTTTTCATCAAGTATATAGGAGTTATCACAACATCAGTTGATTTCTTCACAAAAAAAACAAAAACACTAATATATATTATATCCCATATTACAAGACATCAAAGCTTTCAACTGCAATACAAATATCAACATATAGGTCAGAAATCTAATATACAATAGAATCAATTTAAATCAATTTTTTTTTGGAAACCTTCTGAATCATCTAAGTGTAAGGAGATTACTGTTTAGAAACATACAAAGACAAAGAAGAATCTTATCCAACATGTCAATTTCTAGACCGTTCATCATACTTTCCGGTTCAGTGTCTTTCGGTTTAAAGTAATTCTACTGTACATAGCAATCAAGGAAACACTGACAGATTATATCATATTCACGCAAGAATCGGTTCACTCATGCATTCAGCCGGAATGATAAGATATTTAATGGAGATATTAATCATCAGAATAAAGCTAAAGAATTTAAAACAAAATAATTAATGAAACAAAAGAAGCAATTAGAAACAAAAAAATAATAAAAGAAAAAATAATACAATACATAAAATAAACAGCCAAAGTGATTTATACCCAAGGAACAGCAGAATCAGAGTGAGGGTGATTAGAGAAATCTTGAAATTGGTTTCAAACTTTGTTTTGTTTTTCTTTCAATTCAAATCAGATGACACAGAACAAAATATTTCATTCATCACTGCCATCATCATTATTTCCCCATTTTTTTCTTCTCTCATATATTTGAAAGAGACAAAAAATATGACTTTCTAAATCATCACTTTTACCACTACAATAGCAGGGTAAAATATATTTAACTTAAACAATCACAAAAATAAAAGGTTTCTTTCTAAGTGACACTTTAAAAAAACACCTACACACAGACACACTATTTACATTTTTTTCCACAGAATATTACAATAAGACAATACGTACATATGTAACATAAAGTCTATATAATATAAGTCAATATACAACTTATGAGTGACTTATACTCTTAAATACATAAACCGATAAATTCTATGACCACAAAAAGAAAAGAAAAAAAGTTAAATTGTAGACATGGTGGACATAGGGGAAAAGTGTATCCTCTCCAACAAATAATGATAATGTATCATTAACAAGTAGAGGAGATAATAAATTCATGAGGGACATGTTATTGAAAATAAACATAAAAACTTAAAATGGTGAGAAATTGAGTGTAGAGCTGCGAGCGCTCCAAGTCTAAATAATGCTAAATTATGCAAGCGCTGCTTATTAAAGAATGGGAAAATAATTATAAAATTCATTAAGGTAAATTATTTCTCCAAAGTTTGTGTTCTTATTTTTAGCTCTTCAACTTCCTCCATGTCTCTACTGAAAACTACTAAACACTAAGTACTGTTCCAACAATAACAAAAACACTGCCTTTTAAGTCAAACTTTAGTGTGTATGTGACGGAAAAATAGCCACTTATACATCCGAACAACAAACAAAAAAACGACAACAAAAAATCCAACAGGATTATAAAGATAAATGCATAACCACTGCAGAATAACAGATGAACAAAACTTTCATCTCAGAATATAAAATTCGTATCAGTTTATAAAAACCAAACAAATAAAAGTTAGATGGCCCCCCTTTTTTTGTCAAAGCTGCGGCAATATGGCAACATCTTCAAAAAACCAGTTCGTTTTGTTATTGTCAAAAGGTGAACATAAAAAAACACACGTAAAAACGGAAAGATGAAATAATAGATAATAGCAACAAACAAACAAAACCCCAACAAAATTGAGCTTAAAACATCATTTGCAAATAAATCAAAGAAATATAAATAAAACCAATTAAATCTTTTATATTTGTTATTTCATGACAAACGTAAGTGCATACACTTTATTACGAAACATTTGGTAAAAGGTTATTTACAGACTGGTAGTACTCTTGCTTTTTACGGCAAGTACAATATTTTTCGAACGCAAAGAAATAAATAATAATAATAATCTTCCAATAATACATTAAATTAGTCAGACATGGATAAAGAGCCAATTTGAGAGAGAGAGAGAGAAAGAAAAAGGAGTGACAGGGAAAAAGAGAGGAGTGTAGGAGGTATGAGGTAACACATTATGCAAGGAATCAAAGGCTCAATACATGGGAAAACCATTGACTACAGACAGTAGAAACGGCAAGTTATCAATCTTTATTGTAACCAAATAAGAGAAAACATAAAATAGAAGAAAAGATAGAAAAAAAAACATACGAAAAACCAACGCAAAACAAAAACCAGAAAAAAATTATAATGAAAATAAGATTCTGTCTAAGGTGCACTCATACAAACATAAAAGCGAATCTCATAAGATTTCACTTTTTAAACTTTTCACGTCAATTTTTTTTTTTTTGGTACTTATTTTATTTCAGAATAACAAACATACACACACACACGAAACCATAAACCGTTGTGTAAAAAATTAAGAGTTTTTAAACATTCAAATCAACAATAAACAACAACCAAAAAAAAAAAAAAAATTCTCTCAGCCCACAACTACTAGCTAGTTCCCATCCATTTATTCACAAACTTTTTTTTATTAAAGATCAGGATGTTATAATAATTATAATAATATTTAACATTTACATACATACATATAAGATAACGGTGTCACAAATTTATGGAATTCTATATGAGAACAAAACAGGGAGAGAGAGAAAAACTGAGGATCAGCAAAAGAGAGAGAGAGACGGAGAGTTCGATGAAGAAGAGATGGATAAAATGAGAAAGAGAGAGACCTGGGGTAGTCAATATTTTATCCAATACTTTAAAATCTTCTTATTCAAGACCAATAAATATAAACCAGCCTTTATCAAGAGAGATAAAAAAATGCAAGTCTATACATACATACATACATACATACATACATATATATATATGTAATATAGAGAGAACCCCAAATATGTCATCAAGAGTTGGTAAAAAGGAATGATCAAAATGACAGGACAACAAGATCATGGAAGCATATAAATACAATAATTAATAATTAATATAAATAGGTTAAATATTCATCAAAGAAAAACAAAACATCTCCATCTCTTCTTCATTGTCACCCATCCTCAGTTTTTTTTTTTTAGTCTAAAGTTTCTTTAACTCATGCTTTATCCTCTCTTCACTTCTCTGTCCCTCTCTCTCTATGCTTTCTTGGTTGTCGTAGCTATTGGTGACGGTTTAGGTGTAGAAGACCCACCATCGTCAGAGTCGCTCCCTTGTACGGCCCACACTGAAAAAAAAAGGTTAAAGAAAATATAAGAAAAATGATTGAAAATCTAAAAAATAAAACAGCTGTAAAAAAAAAACACTGCAAAAATGAAAGAAGACGAAGAAATGACAGATTACAGAATACAAAATATAAAACAGAATCCACAATCAATATTTTATTTAAATATATAAACCATTAACCACCACAAATGCGAAGAACAAATAAGAAACCTTCGTCAAAGGAAAATTTAAAATTAATGAATAACTATAAGCCATGAAGTATAATAACAAGTCATCAAAAACATCTCAATGGTTGGTAAACGTAAAATATGAAGCCATTTTTTAATTTCAAAATATCTATGGTAATGGTATGTATTTGTCATAGTTAAAATTAAAATATTGCCAACCGAACATGGTAGTTCAAATTAACTATGCGAAATGTTAGACAATATCAAACAATCACATCATTTTGAAATTAAACATTGTTTAGCTGGAAAGAATCGATTGTTTTCAAAATTAAAAATAATTATGTATCTAGTGCTGTAATCAAAACCATTAAAAATAAAAAAAAATACCAACACATGTTTTTTTCTTTCCTTTGTTTTTAAATTTGAAACATTCCAAAATGCTGATGTCCACTCAGTAATAAGAAGCTTCTTTAAATAAGATTATTTACCATATTTTTTTCTTTATCTTCTTTAAACACAATATGAATAAATCATTAGCAAAACAGCAACAAAAAAAACAACAAAAATTCCAATCCATTAAAGAAGAGAAAATATAGACAAAGAAAAAAACTTTACTAAATAAAAATATAAAAAGTAAACAACACCAAATGCTAATTACTGCTGATATAACAACTCAAGACAGTGCAGTGAACAATGATTTATATATATATATAGTCTTTATGTGATGTTATTGGGGAACCAGAAAAAATAATTTCATCCTACGTTCATTTCAATCGTTTGTGTATTTATGCTGGTTTAATATATAATCTCTATATCTGACGTAGCTACAAGAGAAATCAACTGTTTAATTCGAATCCTCAAATTATCCTAATAAATAACAATAATAATAATTTTCTTAGACGAATATCTTGACCATCAATAAAAACGCCAAAAAAAAGACCTCTTTGCAATGAAAACCTTAAATTTGGCGCCCGCTTAGCCCCTTAAAGTATCCACCTCTGACCCCAATACAACAACTCATAAATCTAAAGACAACAGCTACAGTTAACTTCGTTATTTCTTCATAACAAGCATTGTCAGCTGTATGTCATTAATAATGAAGAACTTCCATACAACTAATAATAAGAAAATTCTGTGGTTCCAGGCAATGTCATTATAATCTGAATCTTCTACTGTATAAATAAAATAATAGAAATCAGGCGCACAGGAGATTGGATACTGCATGCAACCGTATACAATAATCAATAATATTAACTAATAACTTAAACAGCTTAAATATGGGAGTGACAAGAAAAATCAGTAATAAGATGACCAGATCATGATGTTAATGCAATAAACTACTGACTCGCTAAAATTTATTTTATACAATAGAACAGCATATATAAGTAATAAAATATCATAAATATCTTATACCACATATAATAATCATTATTTACCTAGGGATGGGGACAGGTTCTAAAAAAAAAAAAAGCAAAACATGGTTGAAAATCCAAAATCACAATACTAACAGGCTTAGAATTAAAGGAATAATATTTTTCCTCCCGATAAAAAAAAATCCTCAAATGAAGAAAAATCAGCAGAATCCCCATCCCTGTTTACCACCACTGAACATTAATAACTCAATTGAATTGAATATTAGAACAAGTAATTGCTCCTCAATGGTAACTGTTGAGATGCAACCTTAAAAATACTGTTGCATTTGTAATGGTATACAACTAATTTTTCCACAGGCAAATAGACTTTGAGCTTATGGCCACTCGTGTGACAGATTACTTTGAGTTAACACAATAGCCTAGAGAACCTAACTTGGCAATTAGAATATACAATTTGATTGTATGTTTTACATTACATATTAGATATCATGTAAGGCGCTCAGAGCAGGGATTTTATTTCTAGATTAGAGGCTGTATTAAGTTTTTAATTATTATTTATTATTATTGTTATTATCATCATACGGTTCAGGAGGTCACGTGACTGACTCATTTAATGATCATAGTTAATATAACAGTGTAACAGCCTGGAAATGCAACAATATTGTATGTTACACTACTGGTAATATGCTACTGTTCAAATACACACTGTGTACATACAAATCCCCCCCCCCCCCTCTCTTCTCTACATTCACAATCCTACAGAATAGGTGATCAAATTAATTCTTCCATTATTATATACTTTGTAACTACAGAATTTAAAAAAATAAAATCCACTATATTTATCCCAAGGAAATTGGTCTCATGGTTTTGCACCACAAACCAAGCCAAATACCAAGAAAATCAAATACACATGAATTAGTATAATATGTTAACATAGTAGTATAAAACAACTAAATGTGATTTTTTTTTAACATTTATTTTAATATAACAAAAATATAAAGATTCAAAAATATTTTACATAGAGTTAATAACAATAAGTGATTTAACCAAAAGAGCAAAAATTTCAATATGAATTAGAATCAGACAAAAACAAATATTATGAACATATACAATGCTAAAAATACCTATATTAACAAACTATTACACAATTAAAAATTCAAAAGAGACTTTCCCAAAAGCTAGTGCAAATTCTATTAGTTATTAACTACAAGTGCAAAGCAGGCATATAACTAAGCTCAGATTAACAACAAAAAAAATAATGAATACCAATAAAATCAATTTTAAAGAAAAATAATAAAAGCATAATTTACAACCCTAATCCCCAAGAAATCAAAGAAGAAAAATTAATAATAAAAATAAATAAAAATATAAAAAAATACTGATCAGATAAGAAAAGAAGAATTGTACACATCACCGTAACAAATAGCGCTTAAAGCACTTTGTGGCAGTTAGACTGAGTGTTGAGAGCAATTAAGAGCTCAAAGAAATCACTGACTAAACTGAGATCAAGAGCATATAGAAGAAACTTCCACAAAGAAGTACACATTGATTAATTAACAATACTGATAATAACGATCGGAGAGAACTTAACTTAAATGAAGCAAACATTCTGCTTAAAAATGACACAACTAAAAAGTCGAAGAAGTGAATAGGATGTTCAACTTAGACCAAAAGATGAAATAGCGATATAGTAAAATTCTACACCATTCATTAGTCAAATCTAAGTCTAAGTGCATTAATAATTGAGAGAAAAGACAGCTTCAACCAATTATAACATTTCAATCGAATAGATGGGTTGGTATAACTACTGATAGATAAAAAGGATCAATAGTACGAGAGAGAGAGAGAGAGAGAGAGAGAGAGAGAGAGAGAGAGGAGGAAGAACATCTTCAGAAAACAGAACTAAATGATAATATAATATTCATTGAGACAAACTAAAACACAAAAACATACACACACAAAAATACACTGAACTATAATACAATTCCTTTAAAAAAAAACCAACAACATGAAATAAAAGAAGCTATGATATAAGCATGAATCGAAACAAACAAATCGGCGAAAAATATATTTAGAAAAAAAAAGAAAAAACAATAGAGAACAATAACAAAAACATGCTTGCATATATATCAACATGAGATTTTGCCAATTTGAATCTTAAAATTTAAAATTTTACTTGTAAATTAATATTAGAACAATTATAAAGCATGTCCTCACTTAATATTTTAAAATGATCAAAGCGGTTTAAAGGAGTCTCTGATAGACAAGTTTTTCCAATACTGACTCAATCCCTATAGGAACGTACAGAGGAGCTGCAATAAGGTGAGTCATTCTAGCATTCTTATAATATCCTTCTCTGCCTAAAGCTAAGTTCTCATTACACCTGAGTGAGGTGAGGCAGAAGGAAATGTGAGTTAAAAAACCTTTCCTAAGGATTTAATTCTGTCCCACCTCTAGGCAGATTCGAACCTACGAACTCTCTGTCACAAGCTGAGCGCATTTACCACTAGACTACAGCGCCACATAACTGCTGCATTTTCATTTGGTAAAACAAGGAATTAATAATAAAATTGAAAAGAATCACCAACAAAATATATACGGCAGATCGTCGACCAACTAACTAACCATGGCCTATTCAATTCAATTCTATAATAATAGTAGTTTATTCATCTGATTAAAACACACACAAACAAGACTAGACATTGGCAAAATCTCAAATAAAATATAAACATAATGATCAGTGAGATGCAAAAATACAATGATAAAAACCTCTCCATTGAAAATTAGTAGTACAATACAATACAAGATAAAATAAGAAATCAAAACAAAAATAAAAACACAACCTGATAATAAAAAATTGATGTGAATATAGTACTCATATTAATAATTAAAAGTAGATATAATGCTATCTAAGAATTATTTAAAGAAAACAAATTAACAACGGAATCATACTCTTAACTACCATTTCATTTTACAACGACAAACAAGAAGTAGGAGAATTAGTAGAAATGTTGAAAAACAATCTTATCCAAGAACACCACACCAGTGACTGAATATATATGAATACACACATAAATATAGATATTCATACAATGTTAAGAGATAGATGAGAGGCGATTGATTTTTTAAAATAAAAATTAGGGAAATCTAGTCAAAAGTTAAAACAGAAATAGAATGGGAAACGAAAAAAAACCATAATAAAATAATGAATTAAATAAAAATAAAATTAGACCACGATGCTATAGCAATGTATGAATTTGGTTGAACAAAGTATTCACCCTTTTAGGACTGCGTTGTCCATACTGCAACAAGTGAGACAAAAGTCACGGAGATTTTTGTTGGCAATGGAATGGCATAAAAAGAGAGAAATCAGAGAGAGAGAAAGAATAAAAAAATAATTAACCTTAAAGTAAAAATGTACCACCTACCACCCACCCCTGTAAAAAAAAAAAACAACCACTTATTACATAAAATAATTTTTCTTCTATCACAATTTTCATATTCCTGTGAAATATATGAAACAGATTCCTCTTAACAGTTATATTTGGACAATCTAATACACTGGATGCTAACTATATAATGATTACAATGCTTTTATTATCAAACTACAACCCAATACATCTAAATTATAAAAAAAACAAAAAAAAAACCCTGCAACAATTGAATGTAGTCAAACAATCAAACAGAAGTATCCAAAATATTGCTGCTTTACAACTTAGTGCTAAATTTTCATGAGAAAAGGATTTGTTTCCCGCAATTAAAAACATTCCTGCTTATCATCATCAATATAATAATATAATCCACCCTTGGATATTTAGTAAAGAGTTACCTTAACCAGTATTAGCATATAATAAGAACACACATAATAAAACAGACAGACTAACCACACAAAAATTATTCTCTCCCGTTATATTCACAAGACACAAAAGAAAAAAATTACATTGTATCAATACTACGTCTAAAATCACATGTCACACTTCAAGTATAATAACACAAATCACTTCACAATATCAAAATGATGGAAAGAATGAAAAGAAACAGTAGTGATGATAGATCTTCCAGAAGAAAAAAAACAACAACAAAGAGTTAATTGAGGCAATTGTTGCAACAGGAGGCGAAATTAACTTATCACTAGAGATAAAATATGATGCATAACATTAAGAAGAATTAAACTCATTAAAAAATGTTATCATCTCATTCAATACTGAGGATTCTGTCACCTTCCTAGTTATGAATTATTTTAATGTTTAAACATTTACAGAAATACTCAATGATGATATGCGACTTACAAGCAAAAAACTCATATAAGATCATATAGTAAGAAAAAAATAACACATATTAATTAGAATTGAATTCATCATATGAGATATTGCCCCACTCTCCATATATATGCTTTTATTCAAAGACACAACAAGTATTTCATTAAAAAAGCTATCTTAAAAATGGCATTTACCAAACTAATCATACACCTAGGGTTTTTTTTAAAACAAATATTTAACACTTTTACAAGAAGTCAACACCATAATTTTCAAACGTCACCCATAGTTAGACTAGTACGTAATCAATCTCAGCAAGCATTAATCTTACAAGTCAACACCATAATTCCAAAAATTAACCCATATCAAGACTATTACACAGTCAAATAGTCAATCTCCACAGGCTCTAAATTTGAGAGCTACAAGCGTACAAAGAACCATTTAATCATCTTCATAATACATTATGAACTAAAGATTAGGTAAAAACATACAATAAAAATAAAAGCAACAATAAAAAGTTATATGAGAAATGAACATGATAGAAACATTATTCCAAAGCAATAGAAGCAAGAGGAATATGATACAATATAAGATCATATTCATATACAAATATATTGTAGCTACCGCTCATGTAAGGCATATATTATTATATCAATAAAGACCCAAAACACTTAAAACGCCATGATAATAATACCACATGCAATGACATACATATATATATACACATGCTCAGTAAAACAAAAAAATATAATTCACAATAATAATAATAATAATAATAACAACAATAATCACAATATATACAAATAATAGATAACGATATTATCAATGAAGTCAATTACTAAGACAAAGTTTATTTTTTATTTTAAGAGTCAGATTGAAAACATCAGTCTAGATTTATATAACCTACATGTAGATCTATATCACACCTAAGAGCCATTTGCTGTCCATCATAATCAAACAAACCATCAGGAAATTAAATGTGGCTATCAAAATCCAAAAATCTTAAGCCAACAAACACCTGATTTTTATTCTTCCATCTCTCCAAACAACAACCAGGATATATATAATGTATGATATTCCAAAGTGGTACTCAGTAATAAAATAAAATCACCATTTTGAATCAATGAAGGAAAGCACATATTTTATCATTATACATAGATATTGATATTAAATAGTTAATCAACTGTATAGGAAAGAAAGAGTTAGTGAGAACATATAGTCATCATAGGATACCATTGTTCAATATCCATCAATTACCCATTATGAGAAGATATAATTAACATATTTCATAATTTCATCCAAATCACAATTTTATTTTGAATGATGTAATACATGGGAAGGATATAACATCCAATTGTAAGTGTTGAATGATGTAATTCATGGGAAGGATATAACATCCAATTGGAAGTGATGAATGATGTAATTCATGGGAAGGATATAACATCCAATTG
>JAUEKR010445909.1:0-11915 GCA_031762895.1 Corambe burchi
GATAATATTTTTACACGCATTTTCATTTCATTGACTAAAGAATAGTAAAACTAGATATTTTCCATTTTTAGGGAACTTGTAAGGCAGTTGCTATAACATGATATATTAAATTTAATTTAACTAATCGGGAAACCCCGTTAATCGGGATTATTATTGCCGAGGTATCCCAATTAACAAGTCTCCACTGTATTCCTTTAAAAAGGTCTGCCATTTAAGCATGTGTTTTCTACTATATATCTCTACAGTATTCCCTAAGATCAATCTCCACTAAAACACCAGTGACTACTTCTTCAAATAATTGGACATACTCACCATGGGAACCGGAGAAGGTGGAGGCAAATCATCTGGCATCGACTGTTTCTTCAACGGACTCATATGGCTGATATTGTTGGTTGTTGCAGCTTTCCCAATCGCATTCTTTTGCGCATTTTTGTATATCTTCCTCGCACCTTTGACAGTCTGCATCACGCCACTAAAAGATTTCACGGATCTGCTCTTTAAAGGATTGCAGCTGACATTGACTTGCACCAGCAATATGGTTAATGGAGAATATGTGTGCTAATGTTTGATTAATAACGAACACAAGACATCTCCATTTAGTCTAGTTAATGGGGAATATGTGTGTTAAAAAATGTTAAATTAACAACGAGCACAAGGCATCACTATTTAGTCTTAGTTAATGAAGAATATGTATGCTAAAATTGTTTAATTAACAACGAACACAAGACATCTCCATTTAGTCTAGTTAATGGAATATCAGTGCTAATGAATAATTAATACCTAGCGGAAGTCCGAAATTGACATTAAATTTAGTTTAGGTAAAGTTTAATTCTAAATTCATCGTCTTAGAATACAATTGTTCTATGTCCATCGATAATCATTTTGAGAAAACCTTCTTTAAGTCTTCTTGAACTCCAATAATAATACTTCATGATACCATCAAAGTCAATGAAGTTTTGAACCTTACTGTAAATATAAAGATGTAGAACAAACTTATTCTGGAATAAATTTACTCTGGAATTATTCCTTTGTGAAATGGCCATACTGTAAATAGAAATATTGTAGAACAATTTTTTTTTTTTTCTGGAATAGATTTACTCTGGAATTTTTTTAAAATTTTTTTTTTTTTGTGAAATGGCCATGTTGTAATTCATACGAAGTATAAAGCATAATGTATCATTCAAATAAAGTATATTATGTAAGAAGTCTATATGGTGCTGCTATATTATACTATTCTAAAAGTGGACTTATGACAATTATATTCTGAGACGACTAATTAATACGTTACCTATGTATGTATCAGAAGGTAAACAAGTTGTTTGTTAGTGCTTATACTTATATTTTAATGATTAGTATTGATATTTCAATTATCATCTAATGTCCATATAAATATAATAAAAGTACATATTTCAAGTACCTACCTACATTTTAATGTTTAGAATTAATATTTCAATTATTATCGAGTGTCCATATATAGTAAAGGTACATGTTTCAAGTGCCTACATTCTATTAATTATATCCAATTTATCACAATCTGGCAATTATTCATCTACGCAGTAAGAACTGTATTTACTTACGATAGGCAATGTAATATAATAGTAATAGCTTAGTATGGTCGTATGATTTCGTCATCAATTTAAGTATTATGCATACGATATACCATTAATCATCTATCTCATGCTCAAATGTGTTCATTAAATTATATCAATGTTCATAAGTAGTGTACATAATAATAGTAATTCGCATTTTTATTTAGATTAAAATTATCATCATGATATAATTATTATACAAATACTTCGTTGAATTATACATCTAAATCTAATGCTGCGTAATGTTTAATTGAAATGCAATTAAAAAATCTCTGTTATTTGCTGATCGTCAAAGATGTTACTTTTTTTATATTTGCATTTTTTGTGTTAATTTGCTATCTAAGCTAAAGCCAATGCCATAATCATCCTTTTTATAGGCACTTATTTATGAAGCTCATCATGTAGCCTTAATTACCATCGAACTTTAGCCACAGAGATATTTGAGAAGTTTCCTTTCTCCAGGAACTTGTTTGGTAGATAATATATATAAATTGTCCTATTACTAGTAAAACAAAAACTAAAGTGTCTTTTAATGAAACTTTGACCAAATGACCAGCTTTTACGACTTTTGTCGTTAAATCGAACTTGGGGACAATTTCAGTACATGGTAAGAGCATACGATTCTAAGATTAAGATTAACTTGATCGTATCAGCCTCTTTCAAACAGCATGATTTACTTTGACTTTGATTGTCCTTGTTGATGTTCTATCTTCTTTCTTTTTTTGTTGTTGTTGCTGTTTATGGGTTGTTGCTGTTTATGAGTTGTTACTATTTATGGTTTGTTGCTGTTGGGGAAGGGGTAAAGGTGTGTCACGGTGGCCTAGCAGTTAGGGAATTGGGTGACAGATCATAGGGTCAGATGTTCGATTTTCGTTCGAGATATCGTGGTTGACCTTTGAGCAGGGCTATATGCACATATTGCGGTGCTAAAGTATAACAATGTTCGGTTTACAATGAGAAAAAAATGGGCAAAATGCCCTTCGGGGATGGAGAGCAACAATTGAGATATAAGGTAATTTTACCTTCCTCATAGCAAATACATAATTACTGATGATAAGTGAGAAAATATCCAGCATCAATATGGCCTTGTACTTACTTTTAATTTATACCCCAGTACGTCGCATGCTTACTCCCTCACTGTTGTGAACCAGTACTCCTGTAAACACCTATTAAAATTATGCGAAGAGTAAAATTTCAAGTTATGCAAAACCTCAATGTCTTAATAAAAAAACTCTGATGCAATAGAGTACCTTTCGCGACATAAATTTTCTTGCCCAAAGAAAAAAACCCCGCAATAGTCAATGTGGGAATCGAACCCACGAATATTGCCATACCAGCTAATGCAGTTTAACGTCTCTACCAACTGAGTTAACCACGCAGCACTGTAATAAAACTGGGCAATCTTAAGTAGTCGGTATGTATGATCTTGTTAGGTAGATATAATAAAATTTATTCTGTAGAAGGAAATAAATGCGATTTGAATCAATAGTGAAAGCAACCTGAAACTTTCCCTTTTTGTTTAAAGTAGGACAAAAGCGTGGCTCTGAAGACTAGAGGTAAAGCGCTAGATTCGTGACCGAGAGGTCGTCGGTTTAAATCCGCCTAGAAAGAGATAAACTTGAGTCCCTGTGAAAGGCTCTGTACACGTTATTTCTTCACCCCACTTAGATGCAATTAGTACCTGACTATAAGCAGAGTTGGAAAAAATGTCAGAACGGTAGAAGCACACTTCCTAAAAATGCAGCTCTTCTGTATGCTCCATAAGAAGTTGAGATGGCATTGATATGCCTAGGCTTGTCGGGGAATAAATGATAATATGTAAAGCGTCTTGAAACTGCGATGATACTTGCGCTATGTCTATGTAAATGCCATATTTACAGAAAGACTAAACGGCAATGACTACCGTACCTGTTTAGTTACTGATATGAATCTCAATTCTTCATTGTTTTCTTTAAAAATATATATGCTGAATTAAGTTGAATATAAACATGATGATCCATACAAAAACAAAAAATCAAAAGAAATATATAAATAAGTACATCATTATAATAAATGATAATTCATTTGAAATTTGATAAATTGATATTTATTTCAGTTTCAATGAAGCAGTAATTTTACATCAATAAACAAAATATAACATTATATTAAAACAATATAGTCTACTTATAATATTCTGAAAGTTATAGGTACTGATTGTTAAAACATTCATGAGTGATCAAATGGAATTCTACGAAAACGTAGAGATACAAATAACATTAATACATAGTATAATATAGTTTATAGAAGAATTGTTTTAAATATTGTTTTTATTTCTTGGGGAAATGTTTTGCTTCATTTGTTTTGTTTGTGTTGGGTTTTTTGGATTTTTTTGTTTGTTTTTTTTTTTTTTGTTGTTTTTTTTTCTATTATCGTATGCGTTGTTTTTAGGGGAATGGTGTTTTTTGTTGATTTTTTAAATTACTTATCTTGGGAGGGTGGTATTTTTTCTGTTTTTATTGTTGTTTTTTTTATTTATTTCATTACTTGTATCTTTAAAACCTCACACAACGCAATTATTATATAAAATTACATTAACATATATAGTTTACCATTCATTACCTATACAGCAAAATCACGAGTTCATACATTTCCAATGCACACAAACACATACCCACACATACTCACATATTATTATGGATTATATTTTTTTTAATTATAGCATAATATTTATAGTATAGCATAATCTAAATTAGCTACAATTAAAATTATATTTAACTTTTTATTTAGTCGAAGTCAAAACGTTATATAATACGTCATAACCTACTATATGCCTCACTCAAGAATGATTCATTAAAATCAGAAGAGAGAGAGACAGACAGACAGACAGAGACACACAAAGAGAGACAGAGAGACAGAGGGAGAAAGACAGAGAGAGACAGAGAGAGACAGAGAGAGAGAGAGAGAAAGAGGTAATTTCATAGCAGTTTAAGTCTTAAAACACACCAAAAGCTGAAAGCCGAACCGAGTTGTAGAAATACCTCCTCTGTACTGTCATTGACGTGTATACCAATGACCTAATACTCTAACCATAGTAATTCGATGCGTTGCGGTTAGTGCTCATGGTGGTCACTGTCTACATTAAGTTACTAAACTACTGACAAATCGTATTTTCGTTAATTATGCACAAATCCTTCAAAAACAACATGTATATGAATGCAAAACTAAGATCTATGAAATTATTTTGTTATAAAAATGTTAAGGTTGCCAGGGAAACACCACCATCTTAGAAAATAAACAAGCATTTTTATATTTCTAATTATTTTTTAACCATCAACACTGAATCGTCTTGTCTCAATTGCGTCTACATGCTCATGCATGGTACAATAGAATTACAATGTATCAGATACATAGATAGAGATTAATAATTCAAGTAATTGTGAACCAGATTGACTGATCTATATATGAGATTTAGGCTGACAATAAGTTCTCATTGGTATATTTATCAAGTTATTAGTTAATACAATGATATGTATATCTGCATTCTTAAATGAATAAGGATTACATTTACGTATTACTTGCATTAACAATTTTGAATTAAACTTAGCAGGTCTATTTACTTTTATCATTATCATTATATGAACATAACAAAATCTTATTGATTGTATTTGGATAAAAAATGTAATTGAGTATAATGAAAATTTGAAATAATGAACAATAATGAAAACTAATGAAATCTATAAATAAAAGGAAACAAGTAGTATTATGATAATGATAATAACATTTCTTAATAATAATAGGTAGGCGGTTTATATATTATATACATTTTTTTTTAACAAACAATTCATCAGGGCACAATGATTAATTATTGGGAGAAAAACAGCAACAGAATAACATCGGTATGAGTTAGGGCCTTGATAAAGACTTTATACTACATGGCCACAATATCGTCGACTCAGAATACACCAATTTATTGCTCTACGACTAATCGTAGTTTCAAAATACACTTATTGTTCTATGTCCATAAAAATATCCATTAAATTCATCCCTAAAGTGAATTTCATTTGGCTTTTCAACGTACGTAAACTAAGCGTTGCCCGAAGTAAAGCGCTGTCAATTTAAACAATTAATTAGAGCGAATTACCTTGATCATGAGTTAACCATAATCCTGTACATAGGCTCGAACTCTGAACCTTCCAATCCATAGTCTAACTACCTTAACCATTTGCCTATATCCGGCGTTTTATGAGATAGAGCCATCCGTGTGCTTAAAGACTGCATCTTACTTTTTATCTACTATTAATGAACTCATCCAAATATCGCTTTAAATCGAATAATTCTAGAATGTACATGTTGTATAGGAGGGCTCAAACGCTTCATAGTGTTGTTTTTTTTAATTCTTCTTATAAGGACTTTGCTGGACATAAAAACAACTGTATTCTAAGACGGCATACTTTAGATATATCATAAGGTAGAATCATCATATTTATTTTGTACAATAAATAAATACATACCCTTATAATCCTATCATTCACAGACTCACACCAACCAAATCTCACTCTAAGCACTCATTAGGATAATTCCAGGAACCCTTTCTTAAAATCCAAACTGGATGACTTCAACATGAATGAAGAATGGAGAAGATAGCGGAAAAATGCCACACCCAAGAGAGGCACCATCATAGAAGACCAAGCAGAAAGACTGGTTTCAACCACCTTCCCAGGAAACATTGGGTTATATCTTACCGCCTCCTTACAGACCATGGCAGGACTATTGCAAACATGAAGAGAGGGAAGCTGCATCTATATGTGGTAGATGCCACGCAGCTTCCGAGACCACTGATCAAATTGTGCTGCACTACCCCATAAGCAAACTTCCTTGCGGTTATAAAACGGTGTTCGAAGCCAATTATGTCTTCAAAAACTTGGTAGATGCCCACAGAGTGGAGGTGTAGCCATACGACACTACTACTACTAAGGATAATTCCAGAATATGTTTGTTGTATGCCCACATTTTATATCACTACTCAAAACTATAAAAATGTTTTGTTTTTCACCTCATAATGACATTGCTGGACATAGAACAATTGTATTCTGCAGCGATGTGATTATTATAATATATCGTAAGAAAGAATCATATTTAATTTTTATATGTCATATACCTCCTATCATTTACAGCATCCAAATTCAAATATGAATTATTACCTTATATTCCCAAATACGTTTATTGCATTTCCACTTTTTTATACTAATATCAAGGTCCAAATTTTAAAGAGGTCTAAAATGTTTGGCAGGGGTGGGGGCCTCATGATGGGTATTGGGTTACGTAGAGCGATACTAATTAATTGTATCCTCAGGCGACGGTTTTAAAATTTTATCTTATCAATTCATCAATGCAAGGTGAATAAAATAAATGTTTAGTGCATTGCCAATAATAAACTTGGTAAGTGATTGAAGTAATAACAGGTAGTTCTTGAATTTTACTCAATCAAATTAGGATACTTAGTATCAATCTGTCACCGCAGAGCAAGTTGATTAAATGTAATATATTTATACAGGTTGGAAGCGCTCTACATTAAGATGTCAAAGTCAAAACCTGCACGTTTCGGTATGAGCCTTCATCAACAGAGAGATAAACAGACAAAAAAAAAAAAAGACAGGATCGCTCTAGAAGAAGATAGGGTCTTAATAAAAGGTAGACCCTTTCTTCATCTAGAGCTGTGCTCTCTTTTATTATTATTATTTTTTTTTTTGGTCTGTTTACCAATCTACTGACGAAAGTTCATACTGAAACGTTCAGTTTTTGTTTTTGTCTTCTAGAGCGCATCCCACCTGTTTCTATTGTAATCATTCATAATATGATACTTAGCAGTTTGCAAGTTTGTAAGCAATATAGAGTTATGAATACAAAAATCACAGAATTCGGACCATTGAAAATAAGCAAATATTGAAATAATTAGTAAAAACAAGTACTGCACAATGAAACGACTTTAAAAATAATTTACAATCTGCATTGTAATCATAGATATGAATTCAACGATGTACCATTTCTGTATGAAGGTAATCAACAGATAATAATATGAATGAGGCAACTTTTTCAAATGCATTAAAAAGAACCATCTAGTAAGGATTCATAACAGATTCATAATTTGGTTTGTAAATCAGTGATGACAGCAAAAACAAAAAAATGATGATATGTATTCGATTGGTTAGATAAAGTAACCAGTAAGATCAACAGCAACAATACAAATTAAACGAGTCATATGATATCAAATTATCTGAAATCAACATTATCGATCATTTAAATAATTCAAAAATATCCCTCCATGAATGTTTTCCAGAATACAATAATTTCACTTAATATCATCGCACAATTATTAAGTCTCAGATATTACTTGGTTTTACTACCTGAATATCGTTGAGTACCTATACATGAATCTGTAATGCCTAGTTGATAAAAATCCACAGTGGGTATATAGCATCAACGTCGAAATAAAACTAGAACGCTCTTATGTCTGAAGAGTTGACGACGTCTGCACTGAGTCTATTCAATGCGGGAATTGTCAGTTGGAAAACGAGTGTTAAGGCGTACGACCATAGTTGGGCAGATTCGCATTGCTTATTTCCGCTGCTGATAAATCGAACCTATAGTGAGCAACAGAACCGACCACAGTCACGCAGATTACCATCGGCAAGAAATCAGAATCTGTTTTTCTACTTTTTTATGTAAAGGAAACATTTCATCTGATCTAAAATTAGCTTACTACAACTTCCACGGCACTGTCTTCAATAATTGTCTACCTATACATAGTTTTGTTTAACTTTCACTATGCCATCCGATAAGCACTAGTGCTGTAGGTTTTCAGGAGAGAAAAACAAAACTGAAAAAAAGTACCTGCCGCCACTATGGCCTTGGTCTAACGTGGCAAACATTATTTAATCTTTTCAAATCATCTATCAAAATATGTTATCTATCGCTTCAATATAATTTGCTCTCTGTTATTTACCTAGAAGAAGAATATCATTCTTGTTCATACTCCTCCTCACCATCTTTCTCAACCTTTTTTATTTTTTTAAAGTGAATATTGTATTCATATAGCGTACCTATCACCGAAGTCTCAGGCGCCTTACACACCGCCTCATCAACGTTATCATTGGGTTCATGGTTCAATTCGCTTAACAAAGTGGAGCAAGCCATGATGGAAACTATTTGGCCAAATTTTCGTCTTAATATTTGAATTCAACTTGTTGAAATTAGCTCACAACAATATACCACCTCTTTTTATTATCAATTTTCAGTTGTCATAGCAACGCAGCAATTTAGGCATTTTTGGCTACTATGTTATAACCATACATCGTCTATATGAAATTCCATCAATTACGATCATAGCAATGTCATTAGGGAACAAACAAAAAGGATCGGTACAGACGAAGTTTGCAGTAACCGTTGTATTTAGCATTAGAGTATAGGAGCGGTTGTAAGAAGATATCATTATTATATCCGAACATCGCTGCAGTCGAGTTCGTAACAAGCGAAATGCACCAATCGAGTTCGCTACAAGCTTAATGCACCAATCGAGTTCGCAACAAGCGAAATGCACCAATCGAGTTCGCTACAATCGAAATGCACCAATCGAGTTCGCTACAAGCAAAATGCACCAATCGAGTTCGCTACAAGCAAAATGCACAAATCGAGTTCGCTACAATGGAAATGCACCAATCGAGTTCGCAACAAGCGAAATGTACCAATCGAGTTCGCTACAATCGAAATGCCCCAATTGAGTTCGCTACAAGCAAAATGCACAAATCGAGTTCGCTACAATCGAAATGCACAAATCGAGTTCGCTACAAGCAAAATGCACCAATCGAGTTCGCTAAAAGCTAAATGCACCATTCTAGTTCATTACAAGCTAAATGCACCAATCGAGTTCGCAACAAGCGAAATGCACAAATCGAGTTCGCTACAAGCGAAATGCACCAAACAAGTTAGCTATAATCGAAATGCACTTAAACGGAAAATGTTTTTGTCATCTTTCACTCAACTTTTTTAGAAGTGTCAACCAATATAATGTGAGATAAAGGATAAATGAACGCGTTGATTCGACGAATATCTTTCAAATATGGCCTTATCTGTTTGTGAATGTTCTAGGAAAAAAGTGCATCATCATCAGAAATTAACAGGATTTGCCTTTCGTCCCCGTTCTTTAAGAAACAAAACGTCATTAGCGTTGGGACTTATAATATTCTACCTAAATAAATACCTAATTTATCACTCATCGATTGTTTCACACGGAAACTCTTCTTACAACAGTCCTTCGAAAATCAGCGTGACAACATGATGAATCACCTTACACATCATAATTATCCAATGTCTTCTGTCTTATTCATTTGTCATCTCTTTCTTTCGAAATTAATTCCTTTACTTTGAAAAATGTTCCTCTTCTTCCTCTTCTTCTTCTTCTTCTTCCTCTTCTTCTTCTTCATATTCATTATCCGTCTGCTCATCCCTGAATTTTCCCTGCAGGTCTGTGAGTTTATCCAAAATTTGCCCCTGTGTGGTTGCCAGACAGGCAATCAAGGCTTGAGTCTGACTAACTTGCTGGCTAAGTTCAGTCAAGCCTACGGAAGCCTCTTCTACTCTACACCTCATCACTCGAGTGTAGCGCATTGCTCTGATCGCGTTGCTAAGTTTCCAAGATAGATACGTCAGGCGTAACCGATTCCCTTTCGATTTATTCTTCTCCACCATACGCTTCATGACGTACACTCGTATCGCGTATTTGATGACGTCAGCAGCCGCCACTTTTCGCTTGTTTTCAAGATGAATCAGAGAAAGGTAATTGAAGACATACTTTTCTGACCGCGTCTGTTCCATCTTCTTTGCCACGACGGCTACGAGAAGAGCAGTTGAAGCCAGGCCCATGAGGCCGGTGACAGTTGCGATAAAACGACCGCAGTGGGTTTGAGGAGTAATGTCTCCGTATCCTACAGTGAGGAATGTTATTGCAGAAAGCCACATAGATTCGGAGAAGCTTCTTGAATCGCTTATGTCTGTGTAGTACAATTCGCAGGTTCTCATCGCCCATACGCTCATAGAGTACATGGACAACATCGTGCATAGGATGACTTTACCGGGGTGATCTGCCATCGCTGCTTTAAAGACGAAGAACATGCTTATCTTCACGTGACTGACCGCTGATATTGTTTGGGTGGACGGGTCAGTTAGAAGAGATGAGTGAACCACTAGAAATCGACCTGTTTTTTGGGGTTGGGGGGGGGGGGTGAGGGTGAGTTTTGATTGAGTAGGAAGGTGGATAGGTGGTAAGGGAGTGAGAGGGGGATATGCGGTGATGAATTGATAGGGAATAAGGATATTATTGTGTTTATTGGAGAGGGAAAAGAAGAGAGAAAGAGATCATAAATTAATATGCATAATATTTGAAGAGTAGATCATTATTATTATAGATTGAATGTGTCTTTTATCACAGAATAATATAGCCATTAATGAGTTTTAATGTGCTTAGATATAATCACGACACATCTTAGTTTTTCTCCGTATCCGAGCAGATAATGTCAGATTTTACATATCCTAGGTTCAAGGACGGGAGGAACCCTGAACAAAATAGTTGCATCTGGTCCGATTTGAACCCAGATCATTTGATTCAGAGGCATACATTGTACCACTGCACCACAGAGTACTTTGGGTCGTATTCGAAGGTTAACTATATGTGTTAAAGTCAACAGCTCCACCAGTTGAGTTAACCTGAATTAAACTGCATGCCACTATCCAAAATGACAATAAATGACGGGTTTAAATGCAAAAACAGTTATATATCTGCATTGAAAATTTCGAGAGTACTTTCATTCTCTTCAAGAACGACTGTTTATGTCGGACAAAAGGGTGTTTAAACATGTAAAGTCAAGTTATGCAAACATTCATATATTCTTCGATGTTCAGTAAACAGTTTTAATTTCTATTCATTACAATGGTACAGAACATTAAAGAAAAATGATTCATTGATATCAATCTGAATATGCAGTTAATCATTGTAGTGATGGCGTTGGGGAACAAGAAAAAGGAATCATTACATCCGACGTTTGCTGCAACTGTCATATTTGCTTTGTCATATAGAAGGGATTCCATGAAAAAAAAATGATCGCTACATCCGAAAAAGACTACAGTTGAGTTCGCTACAAACGTCTTCTACTTGTATAGTGGTTTTGCATCTGAACACTTCAAATGTTAACATTTTTAAAGCTAAATGCCTTGACTATCTTACCAACGAGATAGAGCCTGAACATCATGAGTACGGAGAGAATGCCATCGATATGGACTTTATCCATGTGCCCA
>JAUEKR010446020.1:0-11914 GCA_031762895.1 Corambe burchi
CTACTACTACTACTACTACTACTACTACTACTACTACTACTACTACTACTATTACTACTACTACTACTACTACTACACTTACTATTACTACAATAACTACTACTACTACTACTACTACTATTACTACAACTACTACTACGACTACTACTACTACTAACTACTGCTGCTGTTATCATTGCTATTGTTACTTCTGCTTCTTCTGCTATTACTGCTGTTATTGCTACTACTAATTTTGCACACATAATAATATAGAAGTATTACTAATACTACTACTGCTACCAGTATTGCCACTGCAAGTTGCTGCTATCAGTATGAATGTATAACAGCAGCTTTTCTTTTTTCGTCATCCAATATAATATTATGTCAACTGATTTAATTAAATGAGTATTACTGTTGCCACGTATTTGAAAATATCAATTATTTATAATGTAAAGTGCTTAGCGCTGCTTTATTTTTATTCAAATAAGCGTGATATCGTTTATTATTACTTATTGTGTATATTGTTTCCGGTATTTACAGATAAAATATTTGGAGGATGGTGTGCGGACACGACCGACCCAGATGAATGGTTGGAGGTTGGGTTTTACTCTGCTTCCAATGTAACAGCCATTTCTGTCCAGCTTCCATTTTCTGTAGAATCGGTTATTCCCAATGTGACTCATTTTCGAATCGAATACGAGTCAGCTTCCGGTTCCTACGGCAAGTTGGTTGAATATCAGGATGCTGCAGGCAAGAAGGTAAGAAAATAGGAATACATTATTTCTAGTTGTGGTTCTTGTTGTTGTTGTTGTTGTTCTTCTTCTTCTTCTTCTTCTTCTTCTTCTTCTTCTTCTTCATCTTCTTCTTCTTCTTCTTCTTCTTCTTCTTCTTCTTCTTTTTCTTCTTCTTCTTCTTCTTCGTCTTGTTCTTCTTTTCTTCTTCTTCTTTCAATATGACAAATGGTTCAATTAATTGTATATTACTTTTGACGTGCATTTTTATTTTAACATTAATTATATTATGCTGTCTAGCAATATTGATTGAGGTGATCTTATCATTGAAGACAGTATTAGTGAAATTTTGAATGATTCAGCTATGCCTAACTTTTTAATTGCCGATGTTAGAGTATTCCATATCTAGATTCTGGTCGGATCTCGCTTGGATAAAATTAGCTTAAATAAGTATATAAATTAGAGGTTGGTAATTTAAATAAATTGAGAACAAGACTTGTGATTTGAAATATAAGATTTATGATAATGATATACTATCTATGTATCTGAGTACAAAAATTTGATAGCATTCATGTTGTTATTCCATAAATCAGAGTTTCTTGCTGTTTTATTCTAGGTATTTGATGCTGCATACAGTGACCAGAGCAATGTTTACACTTTGGATATTGATGGCACAATTCTTGCCCGGAGGCTACGAGTTGCGGTCGTCAGTCACTTCCAAGAACCCTGTATGCGTATTGATGTCCAAGGCTGTCCTTTGGGTATGTATTATGCTACTGATTTAATTTTTTATCTACCTAACAAGTTACCAAGAATAGGACGATTTTCAGCATCACTATTATATCTCTGTTTTGGGAGACAAAGGAAATGATTACTACATCCAAAGTTCGCTACAGCTACAGTCGCTTTATTTAATATTTCTGTATAGTTGTGGTTCTATGAATGAAAATATTGTTACATCCAAAAAATCACTAAAACGGAGTTTGCATAAGTGAAGATATCTGTATCATCAAACTGATTCCTTAACGTTATATGTTCTTGTTTTCACCCAGATACACCTCCACCAAGCCCTACCAAGTCAATGGTCAGCCTTGAGTACAGCAGCCTAGATGACATGTATCTTTCATGTACGATAGATGAGCCCTCTGTTTTTGGTATTCAATACGAGCTTACATGGTATAGGGATGGTGTCAATGTGTCCACTCAACTTTTGGACATGCATATGAACACTGGAAAGCTTCAAGTCTCTGCCGAAGACTTTGATGAGAATGAGAAAGTAAGAATATGTTCATTTTGTTTTATATTTACCCATTCCATAATTTAAGTTCCAGGTTTTCTTTATCATCTATTAACATAAGATCTACCAATTAATTGCCCTATCAGGGATCCCTTTGTAATGCGCTCTGAGCTTTTAAACAATATAAGGGAAAAAAGCGTCATCTAAATTATATATTAATATTATTATTTATTACCATTTGATATCTTCAAGTTTAGCATGATTAACTTCATCCGGTTACTTAGATTTCATTATTTTCAATTGTATGACACTATCAATCAGTTTCATTGAAAATAGATCTAATGTAAAGATAAAAAAATTGATTAATTTGATTACGTTGAGAGCATTATTTAACATCGCTGTTATTATCATGATGTGCATTGCATAAACATGTATAAAACAAACAAACAAACAAACAAAACTGTATTGGTGCCCTTATTTCTATAATTTCCCACATCTTAAAAATGACAAATAAATGATACAAAACAATTCCTTTCCCATTTTCATCTACCAGCACTCAGTTTCTGTGAAGGCCTGCTATGTAGATGGAGCTCCTGGTGATGGCAAAGATGGTGTTTTCTCCATTCCTCATGAAAGTGATACATTCATTCCTGAGATGCAGGTAGGATTTAAATATTATTATAAACTACATTAAGATATATAAATTTTCCTTTTCTATTTCATTATACATGTTTGCCATTTCATAATTTGTTATAGTTATAAATCTGGGACACGATGTATGAATATCGTAGCCCACAATGGGCTAGAAAGATGAAAAGCTTGTCAAGGTAAATAATTTATCGAGCAAATGAAAGGAAACTGTTATACTAAAAATAATGGAGAATGAGTCAAGATATTTAAATGTTTTTTATTAAACTAAAGTGAAGACATGGGTGAAACACGAGCATCAAAATTAGGAAAGAATCATGAAGAAAAAAACAAAATCATTAAAAGTTATCATAAGAGTGGACACCTTTGTTACAATATAAAGAGAAAAAAACAACCTACCAAACATAACATAATAGTAGGTAGTTTATGTTATTACACAGTTGTATCCCTTAGACCTATGATAAAATACTAATCATAATATCATAATCATAATAAGTCAACAGAAACTTTTGATAAATCATGCATTTTTGATGATTTCAATAGCTTGCAATGTTTTCACTTAATTATGAACTGATAGTGGGAAGTTCCTTTTTTTCTATTTTCTATTTTTTTTAAAGGCAGTGTAGGTTATCAAATTCATGAATAAATTATGGTATCGCAGCAAATGTATTTGAAATGATTGCCTTCAAATGGATGTAGGTAATAATTGAGAATGTGTATAATGTAGTTTTACATGTTATGACGTTTTCCATTTGTTTCAAATCATATCAAATGAATGGGCTTCGTGGTTTTACTATAGTAGTGTTATTTACAAAATGTCATATTTTATTGCTAGCCAATATTATCTTAATTTGGTACACAAAATGTATGGCAAAAAAAAAAAAAAATAAATAAATAATACTATACTATTATCACTAACCTCTAAATCAAAATGTTATCTTTTCATATTTTTTAAACTGTGGGGATACATTCTATATGGCATTGGTAAAATCATGGTATGGTCTTTCTTCATAATGCTTTTATAGTTATTATCAAACTATTAGTTTTTGCACTTCTAGAAAAAGCTTTGTCAAGATGAATAACTATTTTTTAAACTTGTTGATAAAAACTAACTGATTCATCACCTTGTTAGTTTTCATTATTTTAGGCTCTCCTGATTATTGATTTATTAACTTCCTTTGATGAATAAAATGAAATAAAAAGTGGGAAAAAAATTTCCTCATTGAATCAGCATTAAAAAAAAAATCAGCAACAATATTTGGGACTCGGAGGAATCAGGAAACCCAGCTAATGTGTATGAACAAATAGTCAACTGAATACTGTAAATATAGTATGTGTAACCTCACTTATCTAGGAAACTAGGTAAACAAAAAGATTTATTGACCCAATTTGTGAGATTCCATGTACTACATTGTTGAGTATCATTGAAAAATTGCTTATATTATTCATGAACTTTAATTTTCCATTCACAAATGTCTAGGTGCTGGACAAAGAAATGCAAATACGTCAAGGTGAAATTTCATACATCCGAGTCCAAACCACAGTTCCTTCTGCTTTGTTTTGTGCCATGAAGGGTGAAGGCAGCGATTGTCGTGTCACAATTACTGCGGTTGCAACTGATGCTGAACTTCTTAGGTTGGTCACAATTGATACACAAGCTTTATCTTACTTTCATTACAGAAGAACACCTTTGTCTGTCTGTCTGTCTGTCTATTTCTCTCTTTCTTTCTATTTCTCTCTCTATCTATCTCTCTCTTTGATATCACTTTCTATCTCTCTTTCTCTCTCTCTCTCTCTCTCTCTCTCTCTCTCTCTCTCTCTCTCTGGTTCATTCTTGCCATTTGTTTAATTTTTACTCTTTATTATATGCAATAAATACAATTCAAAGGTATACTAAGCCACTGTTGAGATTGAAAATTAATAAGAAAAAGGGTTTTCCCAACTGTGTGAATGAAGTAGACAGATGGCAACCAAGTTTTTATTGTCTGTCTAGTTCATTTGTTTAGTTGATATCTCACCAGTTTTCTTCACAACATCTTCAGCCAATATTTCATTCTTGAAATTCAATTTCAAGCTATGGTTTGACATCCTACTTCAATAATTAACAATGTTATATTAAAACGAAGTTAATAATTTAGTTAATTTGACTTTAAAAAATTCTGCTAGCTATTCTGATGAATATACATCTCTTTACATTGCTTTTATGATAAAATCATTTGACGTTTTTGTGTATTCTGACAGTTGTTCCGATGGACAGACATCTCTCCCTAAATTGCTGTTTCCCAATTCTGGTCCTGATAATGCTGCATCAGAATGCTCAGCCTCGTTGCCCATGCCTACTGCATGGACTGATGAAATTATGATGGCTGTTTCTCCAAATGCCGGCACCAGGATCAATGGATTTCATGTTACAAATGTTGTACTTTCGCTTGCAATTAGTGGGGAAATGTCTCAAGTTTTCGATCAGAGTGTGTCGGTGAGTTAAGCTTTGACCATAGTAAAACTGTAAATTTTCTAGTTTTTGGTAAATTGCTATTTCACCCCATAGTAATAAACCAGAATGACCTTAGTGAAACTTGTTTCGATTGACATGGAATTTTTTTTACTGTCAAGAACTTATGCACCCTTGGATATTGAATCTAACTCATTTTAAGATTGTAAAAATAATGTATGAATATCTTGAAGTAATCATCATAAATTGTGAACATGTATAAGTTATATTTTAATTATAATATAATATGTATTGATTATTGTGATTTTATCAATGAAATTATCTTTAATTGATCTTTTTGGCCTTGTTTTTTGCTTATTTTCTTTTTTGAGCCATACTTTATAATAATATTGTTCTTTTGCCTGAATTTCAGATCAATACATCTTTTACCTATACGCCTTCAGTTTGTGAACAACTTGGAGTGAATCAGCTAAAGACGTTTGATGGATTGTATGTGATCAATTTATCTTGTTTTCCTTCTCTTTCTTTGTCATTTGCCCACTATATCTCTCAGTGTATGGGTTCAACTTGGTGTCTTCAATTATATCACAAATTAGCATATGTATTATGAGAATGACAGACATATTTGTAGCTAAAAGCTATTGGAAATATCTTTATGACATCTAACATTGTGTAATTGTGCATTGATTTACTTTGTTATTATTTTAAGCTCTTTTTTACATTAAAAGATATTATTTGCCTATGGATTATGTCTGGTTTATCATGATAGCAATAATTAATCATTATAATTTTATAATTTCCCCAGAAACCCTTGTTTCACTTTGGTGATTTAATGAAGCAAAGCAAATGTGTAAAATCTGTTTTTAAAAAACCCAGTATGTTGTCACTAAAATAAAAAGAAAGTAAAGATTTCATTCATATAACACATTTATCACTTTAGTCAAGGCACTTTTCATAAAATATATTCCTCGATAGGCCTTGGCATTCTAGTGCTATAACATCTCCTTGTGCAGTATACAGAAGAGCTGCCTATAATGGAGCATACCTCCAACATTTTTACAATTTTCCACCTCTGTCTATAGACATGTACTCATTGCACCTGATTGGCCACCTGATTGTGTTGAGGAAATATGTGTGAAGAGCCTTTCTCAAGGAATGAACTATGCATCATTGCTTGGCACGGTCACAATTCGAGCGCCTTTCCATTAGACTACAGGATCACATATGATGTTTCATAGACTGATAATATAGATTTAGTTGTAAAAATATAATAAACCTTATTCAAATTAATTCCACAGTAACTATGAGAATCAACTGAATGGTGAATTTGTGCTCTACCGCCATACTTCTCCTCTCAATCCTTATGAGGTAAGGGCCTTTAACATTCATTGCATCATGCTAAAATACTTAAAAAACATGATTAATATTTTATATGCAGTTGATGATAAGTATTTGACTGGTTTTGCATTTTCTAGATTTAATTCTGAGTATTACTTAATAGTTGTTGGTGTCTTTTAAAAATTATGATGTAGTCTTGTCTTCAATTCTTTGACAATATATTGTAGTTATCTTTATCAGCAAATTCCTGAAAAAAGTTGTTTCTTTAAAAGTTATCAACTGAGACATTTTCAAATGAGCATAATGTTCAAATAAGACATTTAAATGAATTTGGTTTTGATAGAAAGAAAAAAAGCACAAATTGTATTGATGATATATAATTTCAAATGTTTAAAATATTTAATTGTGTACTGACAGGTTGGGACTGGTCACAGTTGTTTTTCTACCAGCAATATACTTTTATCTTTTCATAAGTTTTCTTCAAACAATAAGATATTTATATTTATATCATTTATTCTTATTTATTCTTATTTATTCGCATTTATTTTTTTTATGGCCAATCTACCACATCTATATTTTTATGCTTCATTATATTTTATTTCCCCTATCATTCACAGATTCGCACCTTTCGAAAGACTTGCAATAATGGTAGCACTGATTACAATAACCATTGCACATGCCACGTTGCTATCCGTGCATCTACTGAAGTGTTGGTGTTGTCTGGATGTGCTCCAAAGCAGACAATTACTGTTCAAGAATACGGATGGGAAGAACAGTCTGTTTCGCCTTTCCTTGTCAGAAAATTTCTCGACGGTTTACGCTATGAGGTTAGTTGCACGAAATCAGCATTGTCACATGCTAAATGGTAGTTGTCTTTTCTTTTAATTTATTATTTTATGATTGATATTCTTACATTATTATGTGCTTATCTGATTTTTTCGTTTTGGAAAGCAGTTTCTTGTTAATTTTTTTTCTTCTTTTTCTGTTTTGAATTTACTGATTAGTATATTTGAAACTCAATTTAATCGAAGATTTTCCTCCTTTAATTTCTTTTATTGGCTTATATTGCAAATATCAATTACATTATACTCTTTTTTCTGACATTCTAACTGCGTTTAAATAAGCAAAACATGACACTGTATGATTATGAACTCAGCAACTATGTGGAAATAAAATTTATTCGAGCTAATTTGATAAGACAAGCATACTTATCACTCAATAGAATGGTAGAGAAAATAGAGTGGACTTGAAGTATTTAGAAGTATTTGTCACAAGTATATAACACAAATGCATAAAAAGCTATTTCCGTCTTTTCTCTGCATTTGTGTTCTTTTTAACTTTCTCTGCAGTGGCATTTTGATATTTGATATTTTATTTTCACATGTTTATAGTTACATTATTATTTCCCAAATCACAGAGGTAGATATACAATACTCATTCTGAAACATTTTGATTAACCTTATTTGCTAAATAAATATGTTGAATGTAGCTATTTATGGAATTGATAATGATATTTTTATGTTGATGATCAGGTCACGTTACCATCCGGAGGGAAATTAGTTGCTGAGCTGACGTTTCAGGAATCTATAAATGTTTGGTTTTACCCCAGCCCTGCGGATTTTAACTCATGTGAAGGTAAGCAGCTTAAAACTTTATCTTCTCTTCTTTTTCTCCCAATATACCAACTGACTCGGCTAGTGAAGTATTATGGTTGATGTACATTATGTGTAATTATCTTCTAATTGATATTTGTAATACACTGTCATATATTTTTACCATTCGTTTTGTCAAGTTGATATATATGTTAATGAATTCACTATGAATTCTTTTTTTTCTTTTGAATACGACATTTTATTGTTTACATGCTGTGATTAATGTTTCATTGCTTGCTTAAATAATATTATTAAAGACCATCATTTTTTAATGGTTTTGGAACTTGTTTGTACAAAGATTTGAGCAGATTTTATCTTAATCTGATTTCCTTTTGATAGGACTGTGTGGAAACTATAATGGTAATAGTTCGGATGACATCATTTTCCAGAATGGAGATACACCACAGATCGAAGCAACTGATGAGTTCCGAAAAAGCTGGAGGTGATGACTTTTTCATTCATTTTATAAAAATGAATATTGTAATGTATCAATTCAGAAATATATTGATAAAAAGGAATTTGTCCAATAATGTTAATGATATGCATTGCTTTTTATAGGCACTGTGAGGTAAAGGTGGTAGGTGTTAGAGATGCTCTTCTTTTTTGTGAAGGTGATTCGGTGCCATGGGTTGTGGATTGGAGGCCAATTTATAACCTCGATTTTTTCTTTATCGTATTTTATTTTTTTGCATCTATTTTGTTAACACTGGGGTTATCTTAATGCTTATCTGCCTGCACTGCTTGTTAGTAAGCCAATGCAATGATGAATATTTCATCTTCAGAATTAAAAATGCAATAATTTGCTGATGATGTAGAAAACTATTTTGGTTTGGTCATTAATATGATAATATGCCCATTGAATTGTACATGATTTACAGAAATTATATTGATTGATTTAGTTTTTAATTCTTCATTTTTAAATTGTTAGCATATTATGCTAAATTTTGTATATTATATAACCTTTTTTTGATTGCCAGAAACAATTGTTTTATTTTAATTGAGGTTGCTTTACCCGATCATTTTTGTTGTTATTATAATCATGATTAATGTTTAAAAACTGTTAACTTTAAATTTTTAAGCATTTTCTTCGACATTTAAACATTACAGGAATGCCGATGTTGCTGGAAGTTTATTTTATGGTTTTTGCTCAAGAGAAAACATTACTGGACCTCTGACAACTCAATCATACTCGCAGTGCCAATCTTTTGATGCCATTACAAATTTCAAGAACAGCGGTAGTTGTCTTATTTGTGATTCATTGAAAGGATTCAGAGCTGGTAAGGACTTTTTTAATATATTTGATAGTTAGCAGATTGTATGTTGATAATAATAATTACTAATAACACATTATTAATGAATCAATTACACAATATTTACATTTTTAAATATAAAAAGCACCTTACTAAAAACATAGCAGCAAGACAAACAGGCAAACAGCCAACTATATTATTCAAATTATTAGTCCATATTGTGCAAAGGTGCACATAAGGTCGATTCACAGTATCTTCTATATCTCAATTATTTATTGGGATATCCAAACAATTAGTATAATGCGATCATAGAGAGAAAAAAAAATTAGAATAATGAGATCAGCCAACATAAATGGGAGCAAGTACGATGAAACACGAACCAATGCCATCACTATGTCATCAGTCATACAAATGATAATTAGAGACAAATAAATATTATCTCAACCCAAGTATAGATGGTGTAGAAGTGAAAGAAGGGAAAATGAGAAAATAAAGGAAACTAAAATAATGGTTAGTATGGGACGAATCAACAACCGAAGTTATCGAATCTCCTTGCCATGAGAGAAGTGCTCTTCTAACCACTGAGCTACTGAGTTTTCCAAAATATTATTTTTATTATATACTAATCAATGGATAATGTACACACAGTTTCGACTTGACTCAAATCCAAACTTGAAAGGAGTATAAAGAAAACGAAGGGAATACGATAAATACATTTATATCAATGAAAAAGATGTACAGAAAAAAAAAGCAAAAATTAAAGCGAAACAACAAAACAAGCGAAAGACATTAGGATTATGATGTAAATAAGAACCTTGTCATACAACTGTGAGTTAAATTTCAATCTGAATGATTAATTTTATAAACCCTGTATATAACATATTAAAAAGTTAATTACTCTTATACCAGAGGGTATATCAGGGTTGTGCATATCCCTGGTTTCTATGGTGCAAGCAAACGAAGGCTTACAATCTCCTTTGGATAAGGAGCCAGTCGATCACAGGAGCCAGTCGATCTCTAACTCAATAAATGGGTTCCTCTTTTTAAAGTGCTCTAATATGATATAAAAACTTAAACATAATCTAAATATAGATTAAATACAACACACTGCATGCAGCAGTATGGTAGTCTAATATCATTACACTTTTAACAGCTGAGTTCAGTGAGCAATGCATATAGAAGGTAAAGTGTCTTCCCTGAGGACACAGTCAGGATCAAGTCATTGATCTCATGACTATGAGCCCATGGGCTTAACCTCTGCACAAATGAAATTTCTCATAGAATATCATCCTCTATGAAATATCAAAATGCCTTACCCTATTACTTGTATGGCTCTGTGATCTGGCGGTAAGACGTTCGACTTATGACTAAGAAGTTGTGGGTTCAAATTCGCCTAGCAATGACGCAAAATTGAGCAATTGGAAAAGGCTCTTTATTCACATTTCCTCACACCACTCTTGTGCAATAAGTACCTGCCAATAAGCAGTGTAGTAAAATTATCAGAATACTAGAAGTGTGCATCACAAAAGGCAGCTCTTCTATATGCTCTACGGGGGGTTGAAATGGAACTGAAATGACAAAGTCTGTCAAGGAGTAAATGACATGTAAAATGCCTTGAGGTTTCAGTGATATGTGCGCTACATAAATGCAATCTTTATTTTACTTTACTTTTTATTTTAATTCAGATAATGACGTAACCAAGAAATTGAGATCCAATCGCCAGGTTCCATCCCATTGTGTTCCAGCTGATAATAACAAGCTGACGGAATTTGATCCTCAACTAGGACAAGATCAGTCAGAGGTAAGTCATAATATAGATGATAATGGTAATAATTATAATAATATTGAACATTTATCTTAGCAAACACAATCCGAAGATCAAATATGCCATTGTTGAGATAAAAAACTAGGAAGAAAAAGAATTGAAGATCTTGTGTTTGTCTTCTGTTGAGCTTATGTATTTAGTTGAGATCTCAAAACCTTTTTTCCCAGTGAATATTTATATTATGCCACTTCTCATATTAATAATCTCTGGATGCTATATATTATAGCACTATTATATTGTCCGTTTTTAATGTCTTCATTTCCTTCTATTTATTTTTCCTTATTATCTCAATTTTGCCAAAGGAAAACAATTTTGCTTGAATATTACACTTGACTGGGTAGAAATTAAAAAGAAATCTCTAGTGGTGGTTTTTAGTAGCCTACTCATTGCAATTTTAAACCAACTAGTTTTTTAAACGTGCAAATCTTCTTTCAGGATCTTTTTCTTCTTTCAGTCAGTCAACAATGATAATAATTACCGTGGATGCGTATTATGTCTTATAGATAGTTTGCTTCCATTGTGAATTTATAGACTATGCTATTTTTAATGCATAATGAATCCTTACGATTTATTAAGAATACCTGTTTTAGCAATATTCATTTATAATTATTTGCATGGAATGTAATATGATCTTTGAAGCTATACTAGATTAATATACCCTCCCAATTTGATAGCTAGCAGCAAGCCAAAACAAATTGCTAATAAGCAAAGAGAGTGGTAGTGACTTTATTATTATTATTATTATTATTATTATTATTATTATTATTAGTATTATTATTATTATTATTATTATTATTATTAT
>JAUEKR010446131.1:0-11910 GCA_031762895.1 Corambe burchi
AATGATGAATTTATTGCATAAATAATAACATTATATTTAATTATTCATTCTTCTCTTTTGTCTATCTCGTATCCAGAAACAAAGGATCGATGTCCGAGAGCAGACCAGAGGATTCGTCACTGGCTGGCCTGACACTATCGTCTTCATCGTTAGCATCATCGATAGCATCAGCACGCAATAGACAACAACAGCAGCAACAACAACAGCAGGGGTATCCGTTCCTAGATGAAATTGCACAGTTCATCTCGGAAAACATTGGTACAGTAAATAATATGAAAACACAGTCGCCTTCGCTGGCAGGCAACAACAGCAAAAGTTCCTCTTCGACTGGTGCCTGCGCCACCAACACTAACAGTGGAAGTAGTAGTAGCGGTGGTAGTGGTGGTGGTCTCTCCAAGATAGACGGGAAAATCGCAATCTCTGTGGCCATTTCGGTGTCCACAACGACGTCCCTTGCGAACGCTATTAAATCAGGTGCGTTATCTTTAATATATTTTGTATTTATTGATTTTTTATGTCTAATAACATAAAATATTAAGACAAAAAAGACAAAAAAGTATGGTCTGATTCGTAAGTCGGTTTGCTATTTTTGGAGGCGTATAATACCATTATTTTGGGGGAATGCAGTGAATTTTATTTTATATAATTGATACCATACTGAGGTCAAAAGAAGAAAGGTGGAGGGGGAAGTCATTGAATTTTACTTTGACCTTTATTAGTTCTCTGTATAGCCTTATTATTTATAGCTTTCTTTGAATGTTTACATTTTTATTTTTTTGATTAATGGAAAATATAATAAAAAGAGGGGATGATTTAAAGGATTTGTAAAAATGAATAAAATTTAAATTTAGAGTATAACCATCATAATAGTGAACTCTATTACAATATTGGTTTAAAAGTGTTGTGAAATTTTAACTGTTTCTATCTCCATTTCAGAGAGTGGTTGTTCCACTTCCTTTTCATCAGGAAACTCCAGCAACAGTAAACCTGCTGTCCAACAGAGTCAGGTGTCGTCTAGCAAGCCTTGCTTTCTCACCGATGAAGTCCTAGGATCCTTGCTTCTCAAGGTATCTTATTATGCTTACAACTTACAGCATTAATTAATTATTGATAATGTGTGTTTTAGCAGTACCATTCAATTTTAAATCTCATGCAGTAGCAAAGCGACTCCATAAAAATTGTAGAACGCATCATCATCATTCAGTTTCTAGGCCCATATATGTCTTTGTGTGGTTGATTGTTTTTCCTTGCTTGTCATGTCAGCTTCACTTTTTCCAAAGTCTGAACAGTCCAGCTTCCCAAATCATTACTAGATGAACAAGAGAGCTAATCAACATAGGGGAAGGGGGTGGGAAATGTTCGAGGGTGGGGATCAAACTTTGATCGCCAAAGTGGAAGCTACACACACTGTCAGTTGAGTCACCTTCGCTCTCATTATCCCGTTATGCCGTTTTTAGAAGTATCATTAATTATTAGCGCTATTATTTGAGTCAAATTTGTCGTACCACTAGCTATGGGAGCTATCTTAGACTTCGGCCTATAGGTTATCATTGTTATTGTTAAACTGTGGACCAAATCTTTTTAAGTGACCTGCTTTGCTGAGTGATCAGTGATCCACACCCTGTTGAAGGCCCTTTATTTAGAACAGTTGCATTTATGAAATTACCTCTAGGCCTAAAAAAAGATATTTACACTTACTTATACCTCTCCCTCTCTTTGAATATTTAATATGACATACATTTTGGTGGGTTGTTCTTAATAGTCTCCATTGCAGCATTAATAATGAATATTAATTTGAATGTATACAAAGTACATTAATACTTGTTGTAAGGCTCACCTTTGCACCAGTAATTTCCTCCTAGCAGCTGCTATTCTTATATGTGGTATAAGAAGGTCACTAATTGGGTGTTTGTTGCACCAACAAACCACCATTTTCTAACTGATAGAAAAGAGAAATCAAATTAAAGAAGACAAAGACGCAAAAATGATGAGGATAAATAGAATCTTAGTATTAATACTCTTTATCGTAATTTATGCTTTATTCTTTCTTTATTCTTTTTTCTTTTCTTTTCGTCACAGGCTATAAATGCATTTGTGTTTGTGGTAAACAGTCAGGGTAAAGTTGAATTTGTATCAGAAAACGTCACACAGTTCTTGAAATATTCTCCTGTAAGTAATGCTTCTCATTAATTGTTTTCATCATTATAATATTTGACATTTGATTCTTTATTAGACTCTTGGCCAAATCAATAAACATTACGAAATTTGAGAATAAGTAATAGAAGTGAGTTTTCTTAGATCTAAAGGTCCATAAGGCCAGTGTTTATCCCTGGTTTCAATGGCTCAAACAAGCGAAGATTAACGATCCCACTGGATAGGACGCCATTCCATTGATCACGTTAACCGATATTCATTTTAACACCTGTGGCGGGTGAGTAATGTGTGTAAAGTGTCTTTCCCAAGAACACAACGCTGCAATGCATCGACAGGGGTTCAAACTCACAACCTCATGACCATAAGTCCAAACCCTTAGCCACTGCGTCACTGACGCCACAGTGAGTAATAGTAACAACAAAATATCTTGAATATGAATACCATCACTACTAACAATGATGTTTATTTTATCATTAACAACAACAATCAAATAAATGGTGTACATAAAAACACAGCATAATATGTGAAAGTTTTAGACATATTTTTCTATTGTGTTAATTGAAAGTCTCGGGGTTTCCTGTTTTGATTGGAAGGGAGGTGGGAGTAGGTGAGGTGTTTGTTTTACTTGTTTGTATGGTTTTTTATTTTTATTTGAAGCTTTTTTATCGTTGATAATTAATTATCGTTGATAATTAATTTGTCATATGAAGTTTCCATTTTGTTTTATCATGTTGTGCTTTGCAGGAGGATTTGGTGGGCAAGAGTATCTACAATATCATCCACTATGGCGACCATCACCAGTTCAACACTAGTCTTCTGCCTATGACCTTGAGTAAGTGTTTATTTTTGTTTTGTTTGTTTGTTTGGGTTTTTCTTTCAATTTTGTTAAATGATTTAATTAGGTTTTGAGTTTTAACTTTTGTTTTTTAGGATTGTTTTTGATTGTATTTGTTTTTGTTTTTACCTTTGCTGATTTTAGATATATATCTTATGTTTTTTTGTAAATAGACCTTTTTTATCTCCATTTTGCATTGTTTTAAACTAAACTGATGCTATTTATCAGAAGATCTAATCCATATTATTCATAATTATATTTTTACGTTTTTTCTTATTGCGTTTACAGCCAGTGGGTTAGCATGGCCTAGCGACTCCCCAACCTCACACGGCTGCGACTTCCATTGTCGTATGCTGCTCAAGCCTCCTAGTAAGTACAGATTAATCACTTTTATACAAAAATAAATTTGTGCCGTTGTATAGACCAAAGAGACAGTTTATTTTGAAATATAAAACAGAGAAAAAAACTAAATACTTAGAAAGTTAACCCCAGTTTAGGCAAAATAGAAGATTAAAAAGATTGGAAATAATTGTTAAAATCCTATTTAGAGCAGAACTGTAGCCTGAGACTAATGCTACGGAATCACCTTGTCAAGTAAGAAAATGCGACTCTGCCACCAACTGAGGTACAGTAGTGTCCGCCTAATTGCCCTCCGCCTAAATGCCCGTTTCGCCTCAATGCCCGTTTTTCTCAAGGAACGATTACTTAGAAATGTTCACTTCTTTACCAGTCGGAATTACGGCTTAATGCCCGCTCCGCCAAAATAACCGTTTTTTCTGCTTCCCGAGCACCGGGCATTTAGGCGGACACTACTGTACTAAGTTTCTCTAAAAAGGGAAATTTCATAACCTAGCAATGAGAGTTGCAAACAGAAATGACTGGCAAGCAACTTCACGCATAGTCTTTCAAGTTGGTTCTTTACCGACTACGAGTGATTAGGTTATAGTCTATACAAACAAAAATACCTACATCGTTTTGCTTCCAAACATTTCAACTGGATTCTTTAACTTCTATTTCTTTTCTTCAACGTCTGTCATATGATATATCTTTGACATATTAAACAATTAAAAATAAGAGCATGCTTGTATTCTATTGAACTGAAGTTATTTTAATAGGTATTGGTCAAAAATGAACCCAGCTCTAGTGGGATTAAAAGAAATAAAAATTGTTCTGCATCTCATTGTTTTCTTTGTTGCTTTTTTGTTGTTGTTTTTTTCCAGGTGAAGAAGAAGAAGATGTAGAAGTGAAGCAGACATATATATCCGAGTATGAGAGCATGCAAATTGTTGCAATCCCTCAACCTTATTTAGCACAGAAACTAACAGATTCACAACTAAATTCGCCGCTGTCTAAAGGTAAGCCACCATAGGATGAAATCTGTATAGCTGTCACATGTCCTTGTTTACTGTACTATCTCTATTAAGGGCATCGCGCATATAGAATATTGTGTCTAGGTGGTAAGGTTTTTTGTTTAATATAAATAATATGTTTACCAGATATCGATAGCCAAGAGACTTTTGACTACATTTAGATTTAAACAAGGTTTCATTAAATTCAAATGAACCATGTTCTCTCACCAACCCTCATTATTTGTGTGGCAAGCTGGAAAAACCATCCACAAGTCGCTCAGCAATATTTCACACTAGAATCCCATTAAGTCAACTTTGGCAAATTTATGTGAAAATTGAGGTTTTAGAGAAAAACCATTCATTGATATTTTTACTTATATTATGCAAAATATCAAAACGGCATTTGCACTATAAGTTGTCTTAAAAATTGATAATCTTAACACTCCCAAACTGCATCTTAAAAGATACTCAAACTTTGACTCAATTTTTCTCAGCTTAAAGTTCTCATACCTCTCCATATTAGAAATGTTATATCTCAAGCTCTAGTATAGATAAAAGTTTCTTTTTTTTGGGGGGGGGTTGCTATTTTCTTTTAATTTATATATTTTGTTGGGTTTTTTTTTTTACTTATTTGTAGAAAATTCCACCTGCCTGGTGTGCCTGGCACGCTGCTTGTCTACGACTGAGAAACACAATATGATGATTGGTGAGATTGACCAATTCTCCACCAAACAGGACCTCGACGGGAAAATTATTGGCGCAGAAACCAGGTCAGTCGCTTAGTTGTTTGATAAATATACGTTTGAAAATAATTAAGTGATTTTGGCTTTTTATATAGCAATTTACAAGGGATCAAAGTTGTGAAAAACACAGAACAAATACCTGCGCTCATCTGGATTCAAACGGGAGTCATTTGATTCAAAGGCAGGCACCTTGCCACTGAGCCTCCTACGTATGGTGGTAGTGGTGCAGTTGCTATGGTGAGGTGTCAGAGTCCAAAATTCTATTTTGCAAGATGTTATCTCCCTAACATGCCTGTGCATTATAATGATACAGTCAGTTTAAAATGAAAAATGGCAAAGTAATAAAGACTTTATTATAAAGCATTTTAAAAGGGAAGTCTCTCTCTAACAGGCCTGTGCTTTGTATTAATACAGTCAATTGATTTACTTTTGAAAATGATAAAATAATAGCATAGTCTTTTTATATAGGACTTTGTAAAGGAAGTCCCTCCCTAACAGTATATATGTTAGTACGACTTTCCTATTCTTTTTTTTTAGTAGCTCTCCATGTCTGATGTCTTCCACAATTATTTTATCAATTCTTAATCATATTATTTACTTTTGATTTAATTTTTTTGATCAATTAAACTGTTCTTTCCCACAGAGATATTGCCAACGCTCATGGAATCCTAGAACTTAAAGGAAACTACTTTGTCAACTTTTGCCACGTCAACGACCTTCAGCAACACAAGAAACACACTGTTGAAGGTCAGAGATTCTCCGCTAACTTTTTAAAATGTATACTTATGCTCATCATTATTTATTTTCGTTGCTCGGATGAGTTGCATTGGCTTGAAAGCTTAATTTGTATCCTTCGTATATATGGCTTAACCATATTAGGATAATTGGAAAAGTATGCTAATATGCTTAAATCAAATATAAATCTGAGTCCATATTTCTCACTAGGACGACTAGTGTAAAACAAAAATATCCATTAATTGAATTGAATTAAATGATCTCCTGAATGTGTGGTTTAAGTAGATTTTCTACTATAAATTTTGTCGCTCTATTATCCACAAATATATCTTGTTCCTTATAATGTCTAAATGTTTTTTGTTAGTTTCTCGTTTAAAAAATTAATTTTTCTCAATTGATACAGAATTTTAGTTGACCATAAGGTAGAGGGGGGTAAAATATTTCTTGATTATTTTGATTTTTATTTTATCATTCTTTCTTGATATATTCCCAACTGCCATATGTTGTATTTGTTGTTATTTTCATATTTTGTATTGTTTTCTTTTTTATGTCATATTATTCTCTTATTTCTTTTTCTTTTCTTCTCCCAACGCAGTTTAAAAAAAATAGAAACAAAACTCAAAAAATACATATTTATTTCATATTCTCTTATCTCTTTTAGATTTTTTATCTCAATCTTTCCCATCTGCCTCAAGGCATATTTTTAACTCTTTTATAATTTTGTGTTTTGTTTGTTTTCCTTTTTTTAAAATATTATCTTATTCTCTTATATTATTCCCATTTCTTTTCTTTCTTTTCTCTCTACTCAGTTATAAAAAATGGAAGCAACACGAGTGGCGTGTACCGCTTCAAGCTGGGTGAGAACCGCTACGTGTTTGTTCAGACCAAGAGCAAACTGTTCAACAATCACAAAACTGGCAAGCCAGAATTCATCATGTCCACTCATTCCATCATTAGGTGAGTTTGAAAACTAAAGCCGGGCAAGGCTTTGTCGTTATTGGTGTGACTCTGCGGTCTAACAGTTAGCCCCTTTGACTCATTCATACATGAGAGTTTGTGGATTTGAATCTCGGCTTAGTGGCGACACAAATTTGGAAAATCCTTGGGAAATGTAAAAGCTCTTTACTAAGATTTTCTTTGCCCTACATGGGTGGAATACATACTCAGCTATAGGCAGAGTTGAAAATTGTCAGAATGATAGAAGTATGTACCCATAAAAGGTAATTCTTCTCTATGCCCCATCAGGAGTTGTGATGATTTACTGATATGCCAAAGTCTGTCGAGGAAGTAAATGATATGCAAAGAGCCATGAGTCTTTGGTGATACACACACTATTTAAATGCACAATCTTTAATTTGTTATTATCATTAGCAGGGCTGCCAACTCTCCGGAATCTTTAGGGGATATCTTAAATTCTAAGCTGCAAATTCCTGAAATGATGAAAATTTGTAGAAAACCTTGAAAGTTGGAGGTAGTGGACAAATAGCTCTAAACCATCTGTGCTGATTCTGGGAATCGATCTCGGGTCGCTTGCATTGCAGCCCAACTGCAGACCAATTGAGCTACCGAGCTCAATTTAGAGAGTGCACTTCTATAAAAACCTCAATCTTTACATGTATATATAATTTCTTTACTATGCCTAATGTTTTCTTTCTTTTTACTTTTCCTTTCAAAAAAAAAAAAAAACTCACACAGGGAGTGCGACTCAGATATGCACCTCAAAGGGTCCGCCTCTACTAGCCTGCTCAAGTCTGTGATTGGTCAGACAGGAGGAGGAGGGATGGGAGGAGGAGGAGGAGGGAGGAGCCATGACTCATTCAGCTTCTCCTCTTTGCCCAACTCTACGGGATCAATGCTACCCATGGACCAATCAGCTGTCAGCGCTGATTTAGACATGAACGATGACTTCTTCAGCTCTTTGACTAGTATGTGTTTTGATTTTTAGAGTTTTACTTGTTTTTTTAAATGTCTCAATACAATTATTATGCTTTGTCATGATAATAATCTCTTTTTCATAATACATTTTTTAAATTTATATTATAGACTGTTTACAGTTCACTGCTATCTGGTTCTTCTTACTTGTAAAGCCAATATTTATACATTTGCAATCAGTTTGTTTGTTTTTTTTAATTAAAAAAAAAGAATAATTCTCTTTTTCAATATATTCATATCACCACTTTATTTTTTATTCTTTAAAAAAAATCTGCTTAGTCAAACTATCGATACAAAGTACCAGTAAGATGCATATTAATATCTTCTTATGTGTCAGTCAAGTTTTTCAATATTTGTCCCTATGTTTATCATTTTACAGAAGACCTAGGGGATGTCACTCCGCCTCATTTAGTCAGGTCATCAGGTCAGATGTCCAACAATAAGTGGGGACCACTGCCCATCAAATCGCAGACCTCCACTCCTTCCCCGCTCCAGTTCGCTCTGCAGCAGAACATCAATACTAGCAGTGGCGGAGCTGTCTCTGTGAACAACAATATGGGAGCCAACCTCAGTGCGGGTATGAAGAGACCGCCAATGCTGTCTATAGCTTCGCGGAGTAGCTCAGTGAACAGCATTGACGGCGCCAGTGCTCAGAAGAGCCCACGGTTTACGCCAAGTCCTGGAAGTGCTCCGCGTAGCGCCGGGTTCAATCAGCGATTGATGGCCGGTGGTGGTATGCCCGGACAAAGGAATCAAGCCGCAGCAATGAACATGGGTAGCAACATGAATATGCAGCAGGGCCGCAATCAAGTCGGGCAGTTTAACATGGGCTTTCATCGGAAATCTGCCACTTCACCTCAAGCTGGTATAGTTTTGGCTTTGTTTTGATTGTTTTCTCTTTTTATAATAATAAGTTAATGTAATTAGACTTGTTTTGATTTAGAAATAAACTTTGGGAGTGGGGTGAGAGGGAGAGAATTAGGAATATTCCCAATTTCATATGTTTCCATGGGTTTTCTTTGTAGAGAGGTAAATTAAATAAGTGATTTAGTAGTTTTAACCAGAGTTGCCTATCTCATAAGCATAAAATTAAGGATCCATGCCATCAAAATTAGGGATTTAGGGTAAAAATTTAAGATCCCACCGCAAAATCGTAAATTGCCGAACAAAAGGAAGTAAAAGCTATGCTATAAGACATACAAATTACTTATTTGAGTAAATACCAGAATCCTCATTCTTCTATTCACATAATATCCCTCTTAGACTTATACATTTATACTAGTCCTAGTTTAAGTTACTAAAGATGTTAAATACACTAAACAAAGCAGACTATCCCGTATCTACACTCAGGAGATGTAATGGAATAAATAACTGAACTGAATGAATAGACAACATTGGTATTTTACTATCATTTGTCGAGTAACTCCAAAATTCAGGGTTTCAGGATTTGGGGTTAGAATTCAGAATATCCCTAAAAATTCAGGATAGTTGGTAACTCTGTTTTTAACGCTTTAACGCTTGCTTGTTGATATTTCTTGCCTTTTTATCAGGTATATCCCATTTACTGAGGGTCCCAATTTCAGATTGTTCAATATAATTATAATTGTATTTATTTATGTGTATGAGTTGTTAGTTGTTGTTTTTTTTTAGTTCAATATTATTGCAATGTTAATTTTTAAATTTACATATAATTTTTTTTTATATGTCATTTTGCTTATTGTGATAAGGTTTTTATCTTATATTTTAAATATGTATAATATTGTTTAAATGGTGTTCATTGGGAATGCTAATGTCTGCTAGGTATTCATTTATAATGTGTTTTGAACATTAAGTCTGTGAAAAGTGCTTATATACTATATTATATTAAGAAAGCCAAAATTCAAATAGCGTTTTTAAGTAAAAAGCATTGAATTCAACAACAAAATTAAAATCATGATTAGATTTCCTTCAGTTTAAAATGAAAATGTAAGATTGTTTTTCTACAAAAATTGATTTCAATTACAAAATGAAAAATGAATTGATTTTTTTTCCAGGGTTTTCTCCAAACCAATGGGCCAGATCCCAATCCGGATCCATTCCACCCACTCCGCCCGGATCTTCGGATTTCAACCAGTCACTCAACTCCGGCATGAGCGCCTCGATGGCCTCCCCTCTTCACTCAATGCAGTCGCTAGACTCAACCAATCAGATGGGAGTGTTGGACATCAACGTCAACAGTTCCATTTCATCGTCTGCGTTCCCTAATTTCCTATCCTCCTCGTCTTCGCCAAACTGCTTGTCATCGCCTTCTCCTTCTGGTCCCATCACTAGCTCAGTCGCGGCTTTGATGAACAGCAACAACAATAACAATAGCGGCCTGGTTAGCAGCATGGGTGGGAATAATAACAACGGCTCTGAGAGTGGCTTGTTAGCCAGTCAACGGCAGGGAAAACTGAGTCGTCTGTTGAGCTTAAACGCACAGACCCCTGAATCTGTCCAGGGCAATAACATTAACAATAGCGGGAATCGAGGAAGGCGAGTTTCAGGACATGTCTCATCTGTGTCTAGTAGCAACAACGCCGGAATGGGCGCGATGTCGAACCAGTCTTCAGGTGCGCTCTCCTCAGTGACCGATTCAAAATCGATGGACATTCTCCAAACCCAGCTGAAATCTCCCGAAGATTCAATCCACCAGTCTCCGACCGAAGGCCCTGGCCAAAGTCCTCAAGAGAAGCCGCAGAGCACGTCAAACGAAGACGGTGATATCGAAATGATGAACAATCCCAACAGCAGTAGTAGTAGTAACAGTGGAGGTGGAAGTTTTGGTGATGGCTCAGCTCCGACGAGGAGCAGCACGGAGAAGAACAATATGATACTCAAGAAGCTCCTTAGTCAAGACGACGAAGACGACAATCCCCCGTCCATTGAGACCAAGTCTAAGAACAGTTTCATTCGGCTAGGGGATAAGAACGAGGCAGAGCCCAAACGGAGCAATGCCTTATTGAAGGTAATGATATCTCAGGTAAATAGAAGATTTGACATTGTTTTTCAAAAACGTTTGCAAAGCATTTTTTGCTTTTCTCTCCGTTTTTATGGATCCTATGCTTCACTCCCCTATCCTTGCCCGTCATTCATCACGCAAGTGCATGTGTAGCTTGCTTTTTTTTAACCATGCCTGGCTTGCCTGTTCACCCGTCCGTACGTAAGCTTTTTCGTAGGGTAATCAAGTCGCATGATCATTGCCATTTAGTATATTGGTTGGTTAGTTAGTTAATTAATACACAGTGCTGATAATTTTCTTCGGATTTGCTGGATTTTTTTCACATTTTTAGTATATGGTAACACTTTAGCTAAGCTAACTCACGCCAGTATTTTATAGGTGATGAGTGATGATTCATGGTTTCTAAAGAAAGTTCAACCTTTAAAATAAGAATGTCGATGTCACTTTTTTGTTATGAATTAGTCTAGATGGGTCTTAAGACTATACAGTCTAGAATAGGTTACTGTTGTTATCTTTCTAGAGGTCTAGAGTCTAGAAAATCAATAGTCGCAATACAGACTTGGAAAATTTTCCTCTTTTTTATACTTTTTCTAATTATCAGCACCGTTAATAGATTTATTGAATGCTTTGCCCCTTATCGCATTTCCCATACACTTATTTGAGCATTTGTGTTCCTTGCCGCTCTTCCTTTGATTTGTTGCATCCTGCTATTAATTACCACGGTCACCATTGGGCTTATCATCTTAATGGTGAGGATTCAGGTATTGTTTTGTTGTGTTTTTATTTATACTTATTGATTACTATTCATTTTAGTTTTACCTTTAATTTCACTACTCTTCTTTTAAGTAGATTTCTTTTATTGACTCAGTTATTTGTTTATTTGTTTTTAATTCTATCATTAGTTTTATGTCACTGGGTACAATATATTTTTCAAAATCAAAACTATTATTGTAGGGTCGATCTGATTATAGTGTTATATTTGTGGAAAAGGGAGTTGCAGTATAGTGATGACAGTTGTAGAAGTTTATTCAGTAGTCTTATGATAACGATTATTATTATTGTTGTTATTGCTATTATTTTTATTATTTTATTATCATCATTATTGTTATTATTATTAGTATTGTTATTATTATTATTATTATTATTATTATTATTATTATTATTATTATTATTATTATTATT
>JAUEKR010446242.1:0-11908 GCA_031762895.1 Corambe burchi
ATAATAATAATAATAATAATAATAATAATAATAATAATAATAATAATAATAATAATAAAAATAATAACAACAATAATGATCATAAGTATCCTATTTCAGTACAAATAAAAAAAACAGCTTCAAGCTGAATGCAACAATACATGTCTTAAGCAAAAACATATAACAAGCTATAAAATGTAATACCCTTTACTTTATATGATTTTAAAATCTTTAAGACTATTCAGAATTTAACTTTGTTTTGATCAAACTAAAACTTTTTAAAAATTGAATACATTTTTTCTTAGACCTACAACCAATATTGCTAAAAAAATTATTATTTTTCTACTTTAATTCTTACAAGTTGGTAAGAAATTAATGTTGTTTTATTGTGTATATGAAATAAACCCATGTACAATAGGGAATCTGTGAAGCATATAGCAAATATATGCATAAATAAACAAATATTAAAATTGCGATTCATCCCACCTTGTAGTCTTGAACTACAGCAGAACTCGGATTAATGAGAATAACCGGTCCAGGCAAAAAAATTATCGTTATATCTGAGCTATCGCTATTCTCGATGTCCAAGTTCAAGGAAACAATCTTAAGGAGAAACAACTAGGATTTGAAATGTCTCATTATTACCGAGATATCGCTATTTCTGATGATGTTAGACATGAAGCACCATTGTACTTACGTAACAACTGGATCATCCGATTTAGATGAAGACTTGTCGCTCTTGGAAGATTCATCTTTGGATACTTTGCGGCCAGAGGTGACCCCATTTGCAGGTGATGTTGACGAAGCTGTGGCTGAAGGCACAGGCGGTGAATAGAGTGGGTGGATGCCATTGTCACCCCCAGTAGTGCTATCCACGTCAATTATGGAATCTATGTAAAAAGTAATCAAAATGAGCCGCAAGCAAAGGAATTATGAATAAATTCAACATCTATCAGTATGTGGGCAATTCAATTTTCACCCCAAATAAAATCTTTCAAATGCACTGACGACGATACACAACCATTTCCCTAACAACCCCCACTTACAAAGAAAACAGAAGTCCCAAAAGAAAGCAAAAAATAAAGAATGTGGTCAAATTGTACCACATTCAGCTCATGCTCGAATCCGCTTAGCAGCGGCACAAAGCTAAGTCCTTGGGAAAGGTTGTTTACACTCATTTCCTCATCCCACTCAGGTGCAATGAGACGCTTCTTTCAGGAAGCTCTTCTGTATGCTCAACAAGGAGTTGAGATGGTAATGGAATGAATTGGCTTATCAGGAACCATTAAGTAAAGCACTCTGAGCATTAAAAATAAGTAGAAGAGTGCTATATGAAGAATGCTACATTACATTTAACCCAAACAACTCACTGGTTTCCATAACTGGCCTGGTAGGTCTGTTGACTTTTTCCCGTCTAGGTCTAGACTTATTGACATGTTTCAATGATTGGACTGGCATGGCCGTGGGGAGGCTGGGTAAGTCATCCATGCTAGGAATGGAGCCGCTAGACTCATCTGAAAAATAACCCAAAAACAACAAACAAATGAACCCTTTCTCCACCAGTTGGTTCTTACAAACCAGGACAAAGTGTTTAAACAAGCGTCAAATATTGAGTATTCAACATTATGACTTGAAATTTATAATGTAATAATAAGAAACCTAGTACAGAAAAATAATAGTAATAAGTTAGATAGTAATTTTATTCATTACTTAATCATCTGACCTCACAAAGAACTAATTAGATGAGCCACATTCGTATACTTTTACTGTATACTTTTACTATAAAAGAAAAGAAAAAAAATCAAATGGGCATATCACACCTGAGTACTCTGATATAAGAAAGAAAAAACACAGGCACTTTTTGATAAAGAAAAATACATCAATTTAGAAAGATGAAATCAAAATTAAATATCCCTTCTTTAAGAAACATTTTCAAAGAGTTGGAATATATATTTAAGTACATTTTAGTAGAGGAAATCTAAATGAATGGATGTGGTACACTCAATTGGTGGTTAAAGAGATAAATATGAAACAATGATAGAGAGAGACATAGTGTGGCACTTGTTTCTAGAAAATGTCATCATCAAAATCTTACATTCATGAAACCATCAGTAAATAATTAATCTATACTCTTAGACTTTCATGAGTTCCTCAAATCCATGAATTCGTTAAACACTTTGCTGCACCAACAGTTTTGACTAATGCAAAAAAATTGAATATTATGGTCGTTTAGTACGTTTATCATACATGATAATAACAAAATATAGGTTTGACTATTGCATAAAAATTTACGTTTCTTCTTTTTCTCCTTCCAATTTTGTCAACTGACTCAATTGTGCTTGAGCATTAGTGTGTAGATTGGGTAGGAATTCTTTCAAATTTTGCCCGTTTGCCTGGATGACGGCTTTTAGCAGCCTGCTCTTTGCGATTTAAAACCACCAAGGGATTCTTAACTTGCTTAGATGTAAATACGGGACCTCCTATTTTTTTGTCCGTATCCGAGCAGACTAGATGTCAGAACCTACCTACCCTAGGATCAGGGGAGTGAAAATCGCAAAACAAATAGTTGTTGCGTCCACCCGGATTTGAACCCCGGTCGTTAGATTCAGAGGCAGACATCGTTACCACTATATTCTGATTTCATACATAACAACAAAATATGCAGTAATGTATACAGGTAATCTTTCAATTAACATAGAAAAGCAAATAATACAGATAATAACAATTTTAATCATAAATAAATATCATTGAAGGTTATCAAAATGGATACAAACCTAAATTAATCTGGGGCAACTTATTGTCATTACTGTTTGTCAATGCCTCAAGCTCTTTGTTTGTGGGTGGGAGGGTAAGGGGGTCAAAACCTGAAAATAATTCATAAGTCATTTATAAGTAATAAAGTATTCTGGTAATTACCGACAATTTATTAATAACAAGCATGTTTTTTTTTCCAAAGATTACAACATGCTTCATCAATTACATTTTAAAAGCAATCCCATGAGTTCCGTAATTTAACAAGTGATAGCTTTGGAATATATTTTTATATGCCCTCATATATAACAATTATGGAAAATACAACAGTCCAAGCCACTTTAATCAATGAACCTCAATCTAAAAAGATAGACATAGAACCAAAAAAAAAATAAATTTGGAATTACCCTGGTATTACTGAATAAAATAGAAACAGGTTGGATGCGCTCTACAAAAGAAGACGGTGGCATTTTGATACCTGTTACTACTGATACTTGAATATTGTAATTGATAAGGGATATTAGAAAGCATGCATTTACAAGCACAAATATGGTTCCATCACAAGACATTATGTCCAAAGTGGTCATAGAAAATTTTTATTCTGAGGCGACAAAATACTAAAATAAAAAAATAAAAATAAAAAGCATAGCCAATACAGATGTAATCGTACTAATATTAGTATCTTGGTCTTGGAAAAAAATCCCATTAAAATATATTTCTTTCATATGCAATATGCAGAAGTCTGCAATTTTTTAAATCAAGCAGCAACTATAAACTATAATCGAAACAAAATAAACAAACAAAATCAAAAGGTAAAAAACAACAAATGCAACAAATTGAAAAATAAATAAATTAAAACACAAAGGGAGTGATGAGAAGTAAGTATCACCATAACCCTTTCACTTGTTATTAAACAACCAATTTGACAGGAGTAATTAAATAATAGCAAAAATATATAAAAATACCATAATATATATTACTATATATAAATTTAAATAAATACAAACATAAATAAACAATCCAATTTGATGGTGGCATAAACATGATGCAGTGTGAGAATAGTAAGATAATTTTTTAAAAAATATAGATGTAATGAGAAACCAATATATTATGATTATTACTATATTCATAAACATACATGTATTTAGAAAAACCTTTTTAATACTGCTAGTTATGATACGATACAAACATATTTAATAGGCATGGTGATGAGTAAGAGGAGTGAGATGGGTGAAAGTAAAAAGTGATCTTTCATTGCATTTAATGCTAAATTGATGACTTACTCTCATGTAATGAATCCATTAACACATTCGCTAATTCTGCTGTTAGTCCATCATCTTTTTCAACTTTAACTTCCTCCTGTTTAACTTCGAGCAATGATTTAAGTTTAAGATTGAGAGCTGGATTTTCTAACTCTTTTAGACGATTTATAGCTTCTTGTTCTCGTTCTGGATCAACAACACTAATAACACTACTACGCATCACTTCTCGCGACTCTCGCTTCAGCTCTAGTTTCGTTTTCAAATCCATTTCCGTTTCTTGTCGTAATTCGATATCGGTTTCCAGCCTCGGTCTGGACAAGAGAGCATTCACGCTCTTCTGCAATTTCTTGTCTAAAAGTAGAAGTCCTAAATTATCAGCAGTTTTGAGTGAATCGCTAATATAATTAACATCAATATCGTCGTCTATTCCATTGAGTTCGTGCGATAGATGAGGCGAAGGAGGAGGAGATGAAGACGGTTGGCGAAGACGTTTCAAGCAGCAGCAAAACATCCCGAAAATTAAAATAAGTTCGAATAGTGATCAGTGATCGATCGAAAAATCATAATGATACCAACAAAAGTAGCATCAAGGAAATGATAGATATACTACCTAAACCTAGATTTTAAAATAAATTCATAAGAGAAATGTGAATCAAAGTGTAGGCCTATAACATGTCTATCTGATTATTGAAATTAAAAAAAACATAATCAAGGCTTTGAAATAAAATAAAAATGCCATCACATTCTTATAATTATCAATAAATTAAGAACATAGAAATACAACAAAACAATGCAATATTTATCCACGAAAACAAGGTCCTATACTATATTAATGATCAAATTGTATCACTAATATGACCTAGATTTGAACTTGTGTATTACGGCATGTTTTCATTAATAATAAAACTGATTATCCCGATCGGAAACGTTGGCGTCGCAGAATAACACTTTAATTAATATAACATAGTATTCTATACATCTGTTTATTTAAAATGAATGCACACTAGCCCGAATTAACAATTATATAATTAAGTAGGAGCCGTGATCGAGACTCATCACAATAAAGCAATCACATAATCTGATTCTGTTTCTTCTCCTTTTTATTTATACCGTACTAATAACCAGTCATAATAGTTCCATACATACATATGAAGCGAATAAAATGTACTAGTAACAAAAACACCCGGATATCATCTATCTATATCAAACCGTCAGTCTTCTTTTTATACCATAGTATAGATTGATACAATCACCGGAATGACATTCGATTTTGATTCTTCATTGGGCACTAACGTTAAATTTATACAATATCAAAACAAAGCATAACTAACTTAAAAGTAAAACTTATCTGGTTTTATTTTATATCCGTATTGCTTGCTAGCATTATGTTAATACAATACGCACACGCATACACGCAAATAAGCTTATCACATTACGACAGGGTTATCGAAGTATTATCAACATCTAGCAACAACAACGGCAACAGCTACATCAACCCGTAAGAAAAAGAAGAAGAAAAAAAAATAACAAAAAAATAAACATAAAACAAATACAAAAACACAAAACATAATCAAATATACATACATACCCACACACACACACACACAACAAAGCAATAAACAAACACAACAGCTATAATTAACCAATTCAATATTTTTTTTTAAACGATATAGTTCGTCCGTCGATATCAAGAAAACGATAAAAAAGAACGTTACATGTCAACTAAAAGGAATGAACTAGACATAAGACAAACGCGATTTTGAACGTTGCGGTAGAACACATTCATCAGCATGGAAAAGACAAAATGAGATATATATATATATATATATATATATAAGAGAGAGAGAGAGAGAGAGAGAGAGAGAGAGAGAGAGAGAGAGAGAGACATACAGGTAGACGGGTGGACAAACTTGCAGACAAACAGAAATACGGGGAGAGAAACATGCGCGAGAAGTTTAAAAGTTGCACTGTTACTAAGACTAATATAATGAATTCCTAACCTGCCAACAACATCTGTGGAACAAGAGTGAGTACTAAAAAGGTAGCGCAGAGACTTATTTGATTGGCACCTTGTCTTACTATTGTCTAGCTACGTGGGTAGAAATAGATATTTATGGGTTGGGTAGATGTGCGATCATGGAGGAATTTAAAATAGAATCTATAATAGAGATGAATGACAGACTCAGAAAGAGAAAAAGGATAAGAGAGAATAAGAGATAAAGATGAAAATGAACAGACAGAAAAAATGAATAGCGACTGAGAGAAATAGATAGAGAGAGAAATAGAAAGAGAGATGCGAAAGGAGAGAAACATAGATAGAGATAGAGAGCGACGAAGAAAGAGGAAAGTATGGAGAGCGAGAGAGTAGTGGGAGACAATATGACAGGTATAACGAGAGAGAGAGAGAGAGAGAGAGAGAGAGAGAGAGAGAGACAGAGAGAGAGAGAGAGTGTGTGTGCATGAGAGATAAAAAAGATAGAAACAGAGACGACGCCTCAAAGCAAAATTGCCCACTACTGGAATGTTGCTGTTGATGTTGTTGATCAGCACCACCTGAGCCCTTATGGGCATCCGCACAAGCTAAGGGAAGAACATAACCCCAATGGTAAGGTTTTGAACGCTGGGTATGGGAAGCCTTTAAATGTGTCTAAAGCAAAATTTCTTGCATTTTTTAAGACGAATAAAGCATCACCTTATCTTATCTTATCTTTTTTCTTCGACAACAAGCTCCATGTCCGTGTTTATCCACGGTTTTTAACATCTCTAGCAAGCGAGGGCATAATTGACATAATACACATCTGTGTCAATTGTAACCTAGCGCGTCTTCATTGTTTTTCACACAAAAAGAGCTCCATTTCTACGAGGGCTTTATGGACGGGGACGGCACTTGCCTCCCAAGTCACCCAGCGCTAGTTCGCAATGGACGCTACCTATTAGAATACCACCGACGCTCTCATTCTACACTGAAAACTATTCCATTATGTCGGCTTGTTAGCATATTTCTTTCTATTTTATGCGTGTCTTTTCACTCTCTCTCTATTGCCATGTAAAACAAACTGTTGGTTCTATTTTCCCCCATTGACTCTTGTTTCATTGCTGTACCTCACCATTGTTTCTCTCTGTATCTGCCTGTCCGTCTTATCTCCCCTTTGTCTTTCTTATCCCCTCTATATCTTCTTTATTATGTCGTTTTTTATTGCCACTCTTTTTATTTCTCTCTACACATCTCACTCTTTCTCTCTATCAATTTCACTTTCTCCCTCTGACTCTCTCTTATCTTTATCTCTCTTTCTCTCTCTCTCTCTCTCTCTCTCTCTCTCTCTTCTCTCTGTTTCACTCTTCTTCTTTCTAATTCGCTCCATATATTCCTTATTTAATCTCATTTATCCGCTCTATCACCCTCCCTCCTTTTTCATATCTCGCTCTTTCTCCCTACCAATTTCATTTTTATCAGTCTCTCTCTGTCTCTGTTTGTTTATCTGTCTGTCTGTCTGTCTGTCTGTCTGTCTGTCCCCCCATCTCTCTCTAGGCATTTCTACCCACCTTCTTTAATTTGATTCCATTCTAATCCATTTAATTAACAGAACAAACAACAACTAGCTGACACCCACATCACACTACCTCCCTCTTACATGCTTACAATAACATGAAAACAACAATAATTCATTTTTTTCTATTTAACACAACTATGTATTTTTTTCCAATTGAAAGCAGATATGCAAGCTATTCTATTAATGTTATTATAATAATATATTGTTTTATTGTGTCTATCATTAATACAGGTGTAAAAAATAACTGGTTTAATTAGCCAATATTATTTTCCGCGTTGGCGTCAGGTAAAAGTTAACACAGGAAGCATGTCAATGGTAAAAATAGTGCTACTCGGAATTCGCTACTTTCTTATTGTTGCGATTTTAACAAATTGATAGATGAATAAAGCATTTATATACAACGATTCCACATATTTCTAAAATTCTAAAAGATAGTTACAAAGGGCTCCACTTACAGGTCAATTAATTCCTATGTAATCTCAACTCCTCGTGGAGCATACCGAAGAGCTACCTGAAATAAGACTCATTCTAGCAATCTGTTAACATATAACTGCCTATTGCCGAGTTCTCATTACACCGGAGTAGGGGTGAGGAACCGTGTGTAAAAACACTTCCAAATGATTCAGCTTCGCTCTGTCGTTAAGCACATTCGAACCCGATTTCTGTCGATCGCGAGTTGAGTGCCTTACCACTTGACCACCCACAGTATTAAAAAGTTCTGTTATCTGCATTACAGTAAACGCTTTCAATGGATATTTGCGCAAACATATTTACATTAAGGCGATAGCTGGCGTAAATTCTGCATTATGGATGCCCATCTCAACAACAATTATCAAATCGTATACACAAAAATATCAATGATATAAGATTATATTATAGGCGTCTGTGTATACTATGCATGTATTAATTCCTTATAGTTCATATTGAAAACAATAAAATAAATATAAGCGAAAACACACTATGCACGCTCGATTTAGTCCATGTATCATCCTCTCAACCCTTTCCTATATTCATTCATCAATTCATCGATCTATTTAGCCATTATACACCCTTATTATTAGCCCTTCGAATTGATCATATTTGGAATTTTATGATTTATCATTATATACCCATCATTATCGTCTACAAATATCACGAAATATCAAACATTGTTCTGCTTTTGATTCGTTCTACAAATTATATCACGTGTCTCATAATATTGTTATTTCTTAAAAGTAAAGAGTTAGATGGAAAGACGAATTTAGGCACCGCTCAATATATCCATATTGGATTTTGGTTATAATTGTAGCCTTGATCTAATAGATTGTTGCTTATTACACTATGTAGGTATGCAAATACTATGTTTCTATGCATCAATGTATTATTCATTCATTAAAAGCAGATTTGCTTCATGAAATATCCGTATTATAGGACATCCATTCCGTTTATATCCATGAAATTAACATCATTAAAAAAAACATAAAGCATAACACTATCAGTATCAGCAACAATACTATAGTATACATACCCATCTATACATAAATATATTACGTATGAAGATTGAAACGCACAGAGATGCTATAACTATGCATGTAACTCAAATACTACTCATTATGCAATTATAACGTGAGAATATTTTACAACTAATTACAATGAAAAGCGTCAACAGATCTACAGCTAATCAGCTAAACCTGCCACTCAGACAGATGGTGTAAAAGGCAGAAACTAATTATGAATAGTTAAATAAGAAAATGTTTGCTTAGTTAGCTAGTCAAGAAGGGAAAATACAAGTTATGTAATATGTCTAATATTAGCTATTTTGCTGTCGATGCTGTGGTTGTGGCTGTTGCTGGTAGTGGTGATAGTGCTGCTGTAGATGGTGTTGTTGGTGTAGTAGTTTGGTGTTAGTGTTTTCATTGTTGTTGGTGTTTGTTATTGGTGAGAGTCGTTTTGGCGGTGTGGTTGATCATATTGTTGATAATGATGGTGTTGTTGGTGTTAGTAGTGCTAACAGTTGTTGTAATTGATGTTGTTGTTGGTGGTTGTATTGTTAATGGTGCTACTATTTGCTGTTGTAATTGATGATGTTGTTGTTGGTGCTGGTGTTAATGGTGTTACCAGTTTGTGTTGTAATTGATGTTGTTGTCGATTGCGCTGTTGGTGTTAGTGTTGCTACCAGTTGCTGTTGTAATTGATGCTGTTGGTTGTGCTGCTGCTAATGGTATTACTAATTGTTGTTGTAATTGATGGTGTTGTTGGTGGTGGTAGTGGTGTTGCTGGTGGTGGCACTGTTGCTACATCTTGGGCAACCTTAAGTGCCAGCATACATTGCTTTCATCTTCTCACCTGTCTCTATGTCCTAATTTAGAACTGATGTTAATTTTGGAACAGGCGATGAAGTAGCATATCATAATGCTCGTGTATATAATGGTATTATTCATAAAATAAAAATGCCAACAAACAAAAAGAAAAATACCACTAATATTCATCCCGAAGGAAAAATTCGTCTATTTGTTTTTTCATCGTAAACCGAGCCTTGAGGGAATTTCAGCGCGACCAAGGTAAGCAATTTGTGCAAATAACCTTGCTCAAGGTTTAACCACAATGCCTCCATTAAGGATCGAACCCGAAACCCTTCGTTCCTCAGTTCAATGCTTTAACCACTCGGTCACCATGACACCAATGCATATTATAGCAGCAGTTCTTAACAGCTATATTTATATTACGCGGATGGAATTTGCATACTACAATAATATCATACAAGATCACGAAAAATAGAAACACCAGACGAAAACCACCAGTTATAAACATATTATTGCATCTTCACGATGGCCGAGTAGCTAATACATTGACCAATGGATCATAGGGTAAGTGGTTCAATTTTCGTCTGAGGATCGTGGTTGACCCTTGAGTAAGGTTATTTTCACACATTGCATTCTTCTTCTTTCAATATAATGCCAACTGACTCACCTGTTGAGTACTATTGTTGACGCCCGCACTTGTTCAAATTATTATTTATTGATTATGGTTTCTGTTTTTGCTTATTCGTTATTTTATGTACTTTCGCTGTCGACGCTGAGCATAAGGTCAATATATATTTTAAATAAATAATCTTTTTATTAATCTTTGATGTTGTTTAAGTCGATTAATGTGGTAATGTATTCATATTTGCTACAATTAACAGTTTATATTGTATGCATAATTACTATTTATGCTGACTTGTACTGTAAACACGTTTAAAACAAAATTTCTGTTTTTCTGCAAGATGGATAAAGTATCATCTCATCTTATCTTATCTCATGTTATCTTATTAATTAGTAACATTCGGTCTAAGGTGTAAAACAAACAAATGATTACATTGGCCTTAATGAAACAAGTAGTACTCAAAACAAAACAAAAACAACAAACAAAATATGAAATGGTAAGACTGAAAAGAGAAATACAGTAATGTCCGCCTAAATGCCGGTGCTCGGGAAGCAGACAAAACGGGCATTTAGGCGGAGCGGGCATTAAGCCGGAATTCCGATCGTTAAGGAAGTTACCATTTCTAAGAAATCGTTCCTCGAGAAAAAGCGGAAATTAAGGCGAAACGGGCATTTAGGCGAACACTATTGTAATAAACTACTTAATTATTCCTTTTTAACCCATACCATATTGTCCACATCCATTCTCACAATCTCAAAAGAGAAAAAAAACCAGTCTTGACTACACCATTAATCATCAAAACCAGTGTCGGAAGAAAATTGATTGATAAGATTTTCGATTAGGTTATGACTAAACTTAATTAAGTTTAAGTGCAGAGCTGAGTAGATATGATGTTGTGCACCTAGTTTGAAAATAGTTTAGCTATTGAGCTCCATTCAAGGTTGAATAAAGTATGCAGTTAATGTATTATAATCGGTGAGGTAAGCTCAGTTGGTAGAGGCGTTGAACTGCTGAGGCTGCTACGGCAATGTTCCCGGGTTCGATTCCCACTCGTTTTCGCGGTTTTTCCTTGGGCAAAAAATTTTTGCGTCGATTGCCTCACTGAACTCTGGTGAAAAAGAGCACCTAACTTGTTAAGACAGCTGTCTTGTCCGAAAAAAAAACCCCAAAAACAATTGTAGCACGCCTAGAAGGCAAATGTCTCATCAGTGTTGAATGTTTGCTGTTGGCTGGGGTAAGTAAACGAGATGTAAAGCGCCTTAAGACTTCGGTGATACGTGTGCTATAAATGAACTATTTTTACTTTTATATTATAATCAATGCGCAGTAGCAAATTATAGCAGGCTTACTCATCAGCGTGGGCTGAGGGTATGTTAGAGGCACACATTTCATAATCTATTTGATGATAATTAGACGTTTACTTAAACCAAAAAAATAAAAAAAAATAAAATAAAGCTAAAG
>JAUEKR010446463.1:0-11903 GCA_031762895.1 Corambe burchi
CTACTAAATAAGGAATGTCTCAATAAAAGAAAACGAGATAAACACAGCATAGCCTCGTAGAAGAAAATGCCTACTGAGAGGGGAGAGAGGGTGGTGGGGGGGAACACTCAACAACCTTAAGTGAATACATTTGGAAATTAAAAGAAAAAAAAGATACCACATTCAATTCCATGGGAAACGACGAGATCATATTCTGAGCTCTCAAAAAAACATGCTCATGTCAAGAATCGTATGCAATGCTACTAAATAAGGAATGTCTCAATAAAAGAAAACGAGATAAACACAGCATAGCCTCGTAGAAGAAAATGCCTACTGATTTAGCATAAAATTAAACAGGTAATAACACCAATACAAAGAACCAGCTATCAATCAACAAATCAATCTGACGAGTCTGCTACCCCTAGGTAGGCGAAACATCAATGTCTCTGACAAACAAATACTAAATACTCCTTTGTATTAAGTAAATGTATATAAATTATATATGTATTTATAAGCTACTTTTTCATTCTATTACTAAGAATAAACATTTGAATTTGAATTTCACTCTATAGCTAAGTCAAATCAACCTAGATTTAGTTGACTTGCTGATAGTTTCTTTTAATTTTATATTTGTTTAAGCGAAAGCATTGTGAAACACATTGTTCACATTTCTTTTGTATAATGACATGGAGCATGTAAATTTACCTTTCTGGAAACAAATTTCAATTTTTTTATCATGCAAATAAGTTTTGGAATTTTATCTATTAGTTTTAATAAATGTTGATAAGATAACTTACTAATTTAAACATTCATGCATTTATGTATGTATGTTTACATGCATGTATTTATGTATGTATGTATGTATGCATGCATGTATGTATATATGTATGTATGTATTTATGTATTTATGTATGTATGAATGTATGTATATGTGTATGTATGTATGTATGTATGTATGTGTGTATTATGTATGTATGTATGTATTTAATTCCATGATTATAAAGAATGTCTGAATTTTCTCTTTCGCTCTACACTTATTCAATGTGTGATATACCAGAATATTCTTATACACTTATACATTTTTATTGTTGTTATCATCAGTTGATATTAATTGGTCTATTTTAGGGTGTCATCAAATCCAAGGGTTTCCAAGAAATCAGTGAGGATACTTTAGTGTCCATCCTTCGATCAAGCAGATTGGATCTTGATGAAATGGAAATTTTCAAAGCTGTAAAGGAGTGGGCAACCGTCAACTCAGTAAGGAAACTAAAGTTAATTTTAAGCTTGATATTCTTATCTAGTGAATATGCTTCGCATTTCACATACATCGTGATCTAGCCGTTAATGCCTGCAGATCTAAGTGTTCCAGGTTAGATCCTTGGACAAGGCATTGTGATTAACCCTTGAGCTAGGTTATTCACACTAATTGCTTACTTTGGCTCTCTCTGGCGAGGTTCGGGTTATGGTTGAAAATGAAAAGAGCAGTATTGTGGAATTTTGTTTATTTACAAGCACCCTTTTGTTATGAATATGACAATCAGCTAGTATTTGTTTCCATTTATTTGTTGTTATTATAACTTGGCATTTATCAAGGTGAAATTCCATTTTTATTTCTTTTTTACCCAACATTATAATTGGTTTAAGTTTTTTTTAATTTTATAATAATGAACTAAATTCAGTTAACATTATCACTCTATGCAGAAAGCAATTGTGTGCAAAAATGGATCTTGTTACGATAATAAAATGTATACAGTGGCTTATTTGTATTAATAAATTATTACATAATTGTTAAACACTTATTGTTATTCCATAATGTGTTATATTTGATGTAAAAGATCGATTTTGTTCTTTTGCATACTTTGCAGGTAATCGCTGGTCGTAAAATATTTGAAGTGGCAAGGAATGCAATCAAACATATCAGATTTCCACTTTTATCAGCTGATGAACTTGCATCCCTTGAAGAAGAAAGCAAGAAAGATAATTTTATAACTGTATGTATATATCTTTTCTATAATAGAGAAAAATGTTAATCCAGATGCTGCGATAATAAGATTTTGTTACCTGAAGCCCATCATTTATGTGTATGGAAAAGGGAAGGAAATAGGCCAAGTGGTTAAAAAGAATTTATCTTGACAAAACAGAATCTGGTTTGAATGAATTTGAGTATATTTTATTGGGATTTTGATATGTTATTTTGTTTATACAAAACCTAAATAAAAGAACCTAATCAAGAGTTTTTTATAACCCGTTTATTATAAGCAGGGACTCCAATGTATTATTGTCCTCTCTGCATTTTTCTCCCCACTAGGTTTTATCTGTATATGTGTAAGTTGAAGGATTTTTTCTCTCATTATAATTAAAAGAAATCCAACAAATAAATATGGTGGACACATTATTTCATTTTTTTAAGTGAATAGGTAACCCCGAGATAAATTATACTTGAAAAGTAAACCGTAACTATTACAATGGGTTAATTTTATCTGCCAATATGGCTAGTAATAATTCATCTTTTAATTTTTTTAAATGTTTTATTTATCCACTTACATTATTTTAATACTGATGCTATCAGCATTTCTTTTACATCTTACATATGTTTTATTAAATTTTTATTAAAAATGGTTATTATTTAAATGGTTTATAATTTATACATTTTCCTTTATTGACAATTTTAACAATTTTCAAATTTTAAACAATATGATTGTAAAAGTCTTATATCACATTCTTTAAGAAGCACGTAATTGGTTTAAGTTTTAAAGCTCATTTCATTGGTTTTTTTTATCTTTGTTTTGTTTTAGGTTGGAGAATTTTCATATGCATGGAAACTTCACGCTCTAAAACAAGGTGACAAAGAAAATATTCTATCCATCCGACGCCGTGGAACCACATCTAGAGAGCATCACAAATTTTTGACTGATTCAAAATGATTTTGTTTCAGATTGTATGTGAAATCATTATTCCTTCTTATTCTATTCTATTTGATAGTTAACAGTGCAGCTAATTTGTGATTTGGTAAGTATTTTAAAAATTAGCAACAAAATCGATATTAAGCGCAATTAATACAAAGCACAACAAGTATGAGGCAACTAGTGACTTGAAATAATTGTAGTAAAGTTTAATTTCAGCTGAATATTTTATGTACCAATTTAAGAGTATTAATTTTTACTGCTTGCCCCACGTCATGTTCTTTTAAAATATAACTAATCTGCTGTTAAGCATTCAGTGGTTTTATATCTTGATAGAAATATCTGATAATACAGGGTTTGAAATCAACCTAAACTTAATCTTAAAATAGTAATACAATGTAACCTATTAACGATATGTCATTATTTGGAGTTTCTTCAATATTGATGACATAATATGGATAGCAGCAAAAGCAAATTAGGGTCCAAAAAAAAATCTTGGTCATATCAGGAGGATGATATGTATTCGTGTTATAGTAAGACACTACTGAAGAGCACAATTATGTACAAATTTTACTGCCCAGTATAAGTTTGAATAAAGTTTTCAAAAATCTAATTACTGTGTTACAGTTTTCTTTGAATGTAGTGATTAAAGCAATTGTAATGAGATGAGCTTTTCATTCAAGTAAGTATTATACAGATAACATAAATTGATGGGAGATTTAAGGCTTTTTTATTATTAGAGGAGGGGGGTCTAATATCCAAGAAATAATTTAAATAAATTATGCGGGGGGTGGGGGGGGGGGGGGAATCAAATCATTTACGAGCTACTGTCAACTTCATTTGAAACAAACTTGGTTCTAGCGATTTTCAGATGTAGGCCTAGCGATAATATCTCCATGTAACAGACCTTATAAAAAGATTCTAAATACAACTGTTACTGTAAACTACAGATGTAATGATCCTTTTCCTGGTCCTCTTATGACATTATTAAAAGTGTAGTTGATTGTACTATGATGTAAGTCTATTGATTCTTTATTGAATCCACAATTGTTTTTCAAATGACCATTTCAGTTGTTGTTTTTATGCTTGTGTAATTATAATCTAGCTATTGAATCCACATTGTTGTGAAACCATTATTTATAGTTGGTACCATCATGTAATTTTCTATAATAAAAGATGTTATGACATTTAACAAAATCAGCCAATCTATCTGTTTGGCAATAATACTCTTAATGTATTTTATCTCATCTTATTTACAACTTATTCATCAAAGGAATCTTACCTTCAACTTATGTTCATTTAATAATTTATTCTTCATTGATCATTTTATTAATCGCATATAAAGTGATTCATATATATGCATTTGTATTATATCAAAATATTGTGATAATTCAAATAAATTTTTTTTAATTGTTTTTGTTTTGTTTTTGTTATTGTATATTTACTTCATTATGATATAATTTAAGGAAGAAAGTGATCTTTATTTTTCATTTGTATATTTAATTAAGTTACTAAATAATTAAAAATAAATGGTTAATGGTTATGTTTTGTTTTTTTTTTTTATTACTGTGGTATCTCAACCAGCAGCATGAATTTGAATGCCAAAGAAACTTTTATAAGCACTGTTAATGTTAATTCTTCCACATTTCTGTGCTCCCCCACAAAATATTCTCATGGTTGCATTGAACTTTATAATTAATCAAACTATTTTGGCTAAACCTTCAATTAATCTATGTATATTAATTTCTTGTAGCAATTCTAGGCTTCATAGCTTAACTGTGATAATATTCTGCTGATGTATTAATGCAAAAAAATGATTTGAATGCAAATTTAATCTGGTTATGTTTTCATCTCATAATTTGGGAAATAAGATATAAGATGATCTTCAAAGTCTAAAAATCTTGAATATTACATCGCTTATTACGTTGAATGATAGTTGTTTGTATTTGAATTTGTGTTGTTTTTCCTTCATTATTTTATTTTCTATATCTTTATACTCTAAATATTTAATTTTGCTCATATATTGAATTATTTATTGATAGGAGGCACATTATTTTATTTGAATAATTGCACGTGTCTCCTTAATTTATTTCCTTAGTTTACATTTTCAGGAAAATTAAATTGGTTGTTTTATTTAATTGACAAACAATAAATCATGAAATAACACTTTTTTTACACTCCCTTATTATTATTATGTTTATTTTAATTAATTTATACCATTGTAGAAAATATACTAAGTTAAGACTTTATAAACTGCATTATTATTAATACATTTTGAGATAATTTTATCTCATTCTTACAATCATTTAATTCATTTTGATGACACTGTTATTGTAAATTGCAATGAAACAATAATAAATGAAAATAATATATTATATTTTTGTAATCAATATTGTTATGACTTGTTATTATGTCTAGACTTTTGGCTAGACTTTGCTTGTTGATATTTTTAACGGAGTCACACATATTGTATATCTCTGCGTTTTTTATTGATGTATTTGCATTATTGCATACCTCTAATAAGATTTAGTTTTTATATTAGAGATTAAACAGGCACAAGATGAAGTTACAGGAATAAAATCAGGTGTCGTAGACATGATTTTATGGCTTTGTGTATTGTTGTAATGCACTTATCGTTGTGTCATGAAGTCACATGTTCAAATCCACTTGGTTGTGGCACAATTTTTTTTACTTGGGAAATACTCGTTAGTCATTGTTAGATACATTTTCTCAACTCACTTTTAAGTCAAGTGAGTACCTGACCATTATTTGAGAAGGATATTATCAGAATAATACTACAAGGACTTGTTTTTCAGGTAGCTCTATATGGAGCAGACTTTCCTGGGTCACCATTGTAAATTTTTTTTGAACATTTAGAAAATAAGTGAGAAAGCACAATATCAATACTCTATACTTTTATAGCAGACATGTCTCATGATACTGTTGAATGTTAAGTCATGTGAGTCAATGTATAAACGAGCTTACTCTAGGAGAATCACGTTACAATGTAGCAAAGGCTTGTTTCTTCATTATAGTTTATGTCAGGCAATTCAATCTCAAAAATCTGGTATCCCTGATTCGGCATACTTAGCTAGATGTGAAACATCGTTTAATCAAATTAATTCAGATTGAACTCTGATCGTTCAAATGCCATAAAAAGCAACACTTTTATTGCGCTTGCTTGAATAATTATCAAACCTGATATGCTAAGTTTCCGTTTGTTTTTCGGGTAACCAAATCACTGAGTCGATTGTTTGTATTCATTTTGCCATCGCCAGGATACGATTTAGACATTGGGTTGTTAATTTCATTCTTGGTCATGACTTCATGGAAAGATGGTGGTGGATTTCTGAATGCAGACCATTTGTTTTTGTTTGAATCAAATGTTTCTTGAGTTGTGCCCTTTTTGCGTAGTGTAGGGTTGTGGGATTCCTTTTCCAATCTGTGAAATAGCAATAGATTAATGTTTAAGATTAATCGGAGTAATTTTTTGTTTTCATTAATGATGATTATGATTATGAGGCTACTTCGGATTGTTATATCATCATTTGACCATGTTATGCCAATTTGAAACAATATATTCATCAAGAGCTGTTAATAACCAGTTGTTTTTTTTTTTTAATTCGTTGTTAAAGTTTATCAAATTATACTATCAGAATAAGAACGTGTATTGTTTAGATAGGAAAACAGTTTATATGAAAAGATAGTCTAGATGCTTGATCACGATGTGTTATTAAATTAATAATATTGACTAATAAGATAAAGATGGATCACATTTTATGCAACAATGTATTAAATATTATATCTGTTACTAACCGTTCACTTGACAGTTTAGAGCTAACTGTGTTCAAGTGTGGAGCTGTTACTGAGGCGGAGATGTTATTAGCAAAACGAATAGCATGGCGTACAGCTTGCTGTGTTCGCTTTCGCTTCCTGAGGATAAGATAAACAGATGTCTATATTACATATTATCAACAAAATAATTTTAAAAAATAAACACTTGTATTGTACAAATTTAAGAATAATTTTTAACTTTTTTTTTTTTTCAAATTAGGCTATGACACACACATATATACAAAAATCCATTAACAAATGAATACTATCGACCCCCCTTCCCCCCCATCCCCCCCCAAAAAAAAAAAAACAAGCATCAAGAAAACTTTTTTTTTTGAAGAACAAAACACCAACAACTAAAATGCAAGTATACAGTATTCAACAGGCATGATCAATATTTTTTTTTATCACGTGAATTGGATATAATTCCTTTAATTCTTTAAATTATTTCTTCGTTTTAACATAAATTAGTAAACAGGTAATACTTAACCAAAGAATTAATGTATTACACACACTGATGTGCTTTTCTCTTTCAAAGACAAAAACGAAACACAAAAATAAAAAAAAACAAAGAAAAATAAACCAACTGCATAGGTAATGAAAAAACATTTCTTTCTTTGTCTTGTTATTAAATAAAATAAATTTATCATAGATTATAGTATATTATGTATCTTAACCTTACCGTTGCTTCTCCAATTTGTGTCTTTGTCGGGGTTTGACGTAGAAAACGAAGTGTAACAGCTCGTACACAAACTGCAAAACCTCAAAGAAACTGATGAGAGAGAGGCCGATCCACAGTCCTATTGTTCCACCAACATCAGAGACGAACTGGAAAAGCTGAATAGGTACAACGCATGATTAAAAATAGTACACCACCAGATGAATACAACAATATGGACTATCCACAGCAATAGTCCAAAAATGCAGAGTAAGTTCTTTTTAAGTCAGAAGGTTCATCAGGTCGGAGCTCATTCCTGGTTTCAATTTTGCCAGAAATCGAAGATGTACGATCTTTCCATGATAGAACGCCAGTCTATCCCATGTTGATTACCTCAATTCCGTAAAATGGCCTGCTCCACATGAGTGGAGTGAGGAATAAGGGTAGAGTGTATTTCCCAAAGACACATCATCGCAATACCGAGACAGGGAACTCAAACCCACAACTCCGTGATGATTAGGCCAAGCATTTAGCTAAAGTGTCACTTATGCCACACCCATAGCGTTAAACACAACTTAGATAATAATTGTAGGTAAATTAATACAAAACATTATAATATCCGGTATTCTACATTATCTGTACATTATTCATATTATATAGTCTTGTTAAAAATGCAATATGCATTATGAAATAATATTGAATGTCATTTAAAACCCAAACTGCATTTGAACGTCAATTGTGATTAGTGTGAGGCAAAAGTGAAGCTGGAAAATTTACTGTTCTCTGTAAGTTGTTTGGTAGATAAAAAACATATTCTTTACTTCTATGGTAAAAAAACCTCAACAAATTTCCAGTCACTTGGAACAAAATTTTCACAGATAATTTCTTTTTCATATTTATAGGGCAATTAACAATTTTCCTCAAACGAAAAATATTTCAGCTTCACTATGGCAAGACTTATAGCAGCGACGCATACAAATAAGAGGATGCTAAAGTGCTAATCTTGAGTTCATATTATAGTATAGAAATAGTAAAGACCGGGGGTAACGTAACGTGGATCACGGATCATAATATTATATGCTGTTCTTTTGTTTTGTTCTGTTTTAAATATATCACACAAAAAGCAAATTTGCATTATGTATATGAGAAACATAATATGTTAGATATTAATAACTCGTTACCTTAAAAAAAATCTGGTACCATTAATACGATTTTTTTTTTCACTTATAATTGATACCTCCTCATTGTTTTGTGTATCGTTTAATCTTTTCTTACAAGGTAATGGATAATGAATTAAGATATTATTGGTATAATGGTTTACTTACTTCATAGTTCTCCTCTTCTGTTATGTTTTCGTAATTGAGATCTTCGAAGTAAATCACCACTTTGAGAAAAGATGATCTGGTATTAATTAAAACAGGAAAAATCACTTTTATTTTTAGTTAGGGCCGCCATATTCTTGCAGTAAGTACTTACTCAATGTCAATTACTACAGCAATATACCAGGTCACTATTAAACCTTATCGAAGGAAGAATTAAGCTTATCTTTAATGCTTACCATGATTTCAGGAGTGTTAACTACAAATGTTTCTTATCTTGTTATCGGCAAAAAACAAGAACGGAATGCAAATATAATAGTAATGATAATCATAATCATAACGATAGTATTGGTGTAAAATAATTGTGCTAGAATCAGTTTCTTGGCTATTATATTACTGAAGCTGTGAGAAGATATATTATTCTAAATCCATAATATATACATAGATCTAGACCTATCTACATAATAATATGTACATTCGCAACAGATGTTACAAAAATTACAATTTTGAAATACTTATATCTTAAATTAATTTTACATCAACGTATTACTATCGCTACTACTACAACAATAACAACAATAACTACTACTACTACTACTACTACTACTACTATCACTACTACTACTACTACTACTACTATCACTACTACTACTATGTACTATTGCTACTACCAATACCACTATTACTACTACTTACTGCAGCTATTACTACCATTGCTATCATTATTACTACTACTAATTTTATACATTTCAGCTGCTATTACATCTACTACTAATACTTCTACCTCAACTATTATTATTAATACTACTACTACTACTTCAACTACTACTACTACTACTACTACTATTACTACTACTACTACTACTATTATTACTGCTACTACTACTACTACTACTACTACTACCACTATTACCACTACTACCACTACTATTACTGCTACAATTACTACTACTACTTCTACTACTACTACTACTACTACTATATACTATTTCTAATACCAATATCACTATTACCAGTACTTACTGCAGCTAATGCTACCATTGCTATCATTATTGCAACTACTTATTCTATTTCTGCTATTGCTACATCTACTGCAACTACATCTACCTCAACTATTATTTCTACTACTAATACTACGACTATTACTACTACTACTATTACTACTATTGCTACTACTATTACTTCTACTATTACTACTACTAATAATAATACTACTACTATTATTACTACTACTATCACTGCGACTTCTATTACTACTACTACTACTACTACTATTACTTCTACTTTTACTTCTATTTAACTTAGATGCGTACAAGTAACAACTTACGCCAGATCCGTTCTACTTTTATTGGAATACGCATCGCATTCAGTGTCATTGGCCAACACTCCACACAAATATTCTTTCAAGATTCCCTGTGATAGTAAAATGAATAAACCATAATATTAATAATCACATAAGCTTAATACTTCTTTGGATTGTGTTCATGATTTACTAACGAATAAAACGATTGCTTAATTCAAGAGAAATTATTGAAATCATTGTAATGTTTTGTGAATGATGAAGCGTTTAGAAGATACACTATAAGCATAATATTATAATATTCTCCAATAACTATTGTAACATAACTGATCAAAAGTTGGATTAATTTAGATCAATAATAGAAATTCGAGCAAAAGAACGAAACGGAAGTATCTATGTGGAATTATTACGTCGTCACGATATATTCAAGCATTAACAGTCATGCAAAATAACCCAAATGAACAAACTTACGGCATATTCTGACGTAGGCCACTGCTTTGCGGATATAGATTTAGTAAACATCGTTTCCCTGGAATTTGAAAACAGAAGCATTACGTTTGAGTAAGAGTTATTTGTTTGTTTTGCTTTTTTAATGGATTCCTAGAAAAGTACAACATTCAGATTAAATGTGACAGACACGCTAGTCGAATAATTATCATCACGCGTTGTCTTCAAATAATGAATTAACATTCAATATTAACAGTAACTTTATAATAATAATAATAATAATAATCAACGGAAGTTTAATAAAAACCACCAGAGTTAACGTAACAAATATTTTAAACTTAGCATTAATGCATACCAACATTGATTGAATTTCAATATAGGTTGCTGTCAATCAGCACCACCTAAGCATTGGCCCTTATGGATATCCCCATGAGTTAAGGGATGAACAGAACCCCAATGGCAAGGTTCTGAACGCTGGGTACATGTGCTCCTTAAAAGTTGTAGGTGCAATGACTTCTAAGACCTTCTTGGGAAAAGTTTTATTATAGGTAGAAACATAATATTAAAAGGCAATAGTACGCGGTACGCTGGGTGACAACAGAAAGAAAGACGGTGAAAGGGTGGTGTTTCATATTTTTATGTTCCGTTCCTTATTGTTTGTTTATTGTTGCAATTTGTATATATAGGTGCGCTTATTTTATTCTTATTTGTTGTTGCTGCACGTGTTTTGATTTGTCGTCTTCATCGGTATTTTGTAGTAACTGCATTATTAGTTTTTAGCTGTTTGTTTTGTTGGAGTTGTTTTATTCTCACCTTTAACACAAGAAGAGTATAGTTTATGGGGAAGGGCAAAGTGAAGCTGTACATTTTCAAGTTTAAATTAACGCGTTAGGTAGATAGAAACTGCCCTAGACCTCCATAGTAAAACAAAGAAACAAAAACAAAGAAATAAATAAACAAAAGCAAGCTTCCGGGAGCTTAGACTAGACGACCTCACTGATGTCATTTTCAGTCATTTGGTTTATTACTACTATTATAAGCCAATGTTACATAACCTAGCAAGTTAGATATAATTGGATAATTTCTGACTATAATCTGAGCTTATGATTTGAAATAAAACTAAAGGTTACTCACTCGCATGGACTACTACAACTGCATTGGATGACACCATCTTGAACCTTTGTGTACACATCGAGTAAGCATTTATTCTCTGTAAATTGATATATGCATTCAAATTCAAATTTAAATGTTTGTATTCAAAATTCGAGGCAATTGACCCATATTTCAAAATAATGACAAAATCGATATTGATTTTCTTAACATCAACCAAATAATTATTATTATTTCAACTGATAATACTAAAATAAGACAAAAAATAAACACAAGCAAAAATAATAATAATAATAATAATAATAATAATAATAATAATAATAATAATAATAATAATAATAATAATAATAATA
>JAUEKR010446574.1:0-11898 GCA_031762895.1 Corambe burchi
TCACACATATATCCACACAAACACACACTCACACACTCAGGTAAACATTAGATCTATTGAAAATAATATATTCATGAGAAAGCATGAGCATTCACCGTACATATATATAGGGGTATAGAGACTAATAACATAGTCATACAAAACTATGATGGGATTCATACACGCATCCAATTGAAGGAACATAATGACACGTTCGTATAAACATTTGATGTATAAATAGACTTTGACTCTTTTTTTTACTTTGTGACAACTAACAAAGAAGCTTACTGAGATAATATGTTTAAATCGTGTAACACTTTTACAGTGTTTTTTTTAAATTTATTTTGATTTTAATATTACTGCTGAAATAAAACTCACTTTTATATATGTTTAAAAAAATAATAACTTAGATTTGCACTTATATCTTTTGTCCCCTTTGTGCAATCAATTTGCCCTCTTGAAATGGAAGATTGATGGTTCATAGTTCCTCTCTTATGAATATGAGACTTTCCTTAACATAATCCTAAAGCGATTTTGGGTGAATTACCGCCCCCGTACCCATCTGCTGACTGGAGGTTTAATGAATTCCCTAATGCTGCATCCCATGCACTCCATTCGATCTGTGTTGAACTCATGGCTCTTCCTGTTCCGGCTCAGAAGGTTGGGGAAGCTCTTCTTGATGTCTCCCTCAGACCGTGAGTTCTTTTGAAGACTTTTATGTGACTTGATTTAGATTATGAGGCAAAAACAATGGTGGAATAAATATTCTGGAGAGAAAGTTACGTAGCGACATTTTTGTCTGTAAAAAAAGGAATTAAATTGAATGTTTAGTAATTGTTCGCTGACAAGAAAGAAATCAGCTTAATATAAAAATTTGGTGTATATTTTGATTTTTGATGACTTACATTCCTCATCATCAAATTTATTCATATATTTTTCCATTGTTTAAAAAAATGATTTCTGTAAATAGGTGACATTAATGTTAAACAGTAAACTATCATGTTCAAGGTTTTGGCTGAGATTATTGCTTGGATCTGCTTGAATTGGTATTTTCTCTTCATTGTGTTGAAATTGAATAATCGGCTGTAAAAGTGAAAAAGACAATTCCTTTGTGTTTAAGAAAGCTACGATTATATAAACAGGCTACCTTTAATGCTTATTTGTTATGCATTAGATATTGTTTGTATTTATTTTTAAGACTTTTTTTGCTTCTCAGCTCTCAGCTTCTAATATTTTGATATACATATTTTTAATTGATGCTTTCCATGTAAGTCTACTACTAAAATAAATTTTATATATTTTTATATATCATTGTAGGTCAGCACTGCTTCCTCCTCAAAAGGACATGATGTCTTGGTACAACTCATTAGGGTTGATTCTTACTGCTCTGCCCGTAAGTAACATTAGATTCTGATTTGAATTATTGTTTTAAATCATTTAAAACTTCATTAGATATTTTGTCATTGGAATTTAATAAGAATTATACAGTACAAAAAAAAACCTTATATCTTTTTCTAGTATCCTCATTATTGACCTGCATATATGTAGTTTTCTTTAATTATCTTGTTTATCCATATAGATTTTTTATGGGTGTATCTTATTTTCAATCATATGATGATCACTTACGGAAGCATAATATGATGATGACTTATGGATGGTCCTCTGTAGACTTATTTGGTTTCATTTTTACTTTTACCTTTATAAATATCCTTCCTTATATGTACAATATTATCTCTCCTTTTCCTGTCTTTACAGGAATCATATTGGACAGTCCTCTATGATCGAATCATCACAGCGATTCAGTTCAACATGCTCAACTCTTCTATAGTCCACCACAACCCGTTCAAGATCCTGGATGTGAGTCTTCTACACTTACAGAATGCTGAACTCGAGTGTTCGGCCATCCTTGAGTTGTGTCAGGGAGTGTGGCATCACGCAGGCATTGGCCAGTTGTCCCATCTGCCGCAGTGAGTTTTTATCTATATGAAGGATACAAAAAAACAACAGTTTCATATATTTTGAACATTTTGGGGATACCTTCATTGCATTATGAACTGACCATTTCTGATTTTAGAGCAAGATATTATATTGAAAAGTGTTTTGGTAAGTTCTGCTTCTACACACATTCCCTGATGTTTCTAGATTCTAAGTTTTGTTCCTAGTAGTTGCAGTGCTCCAGGCAATCTATTTAATTGCTCAATATTAAATGTATCTAAATTAAATTCTTATTTCATATTGTATGTTTCTAATGAATATTACAATTATTTTAATTATTAACCGTTGCATTTTTTTTTTTTCAATTTAATTTTATGGAATACTGCTATTGCTATGCTTTATTGTATAGGTACATAATTGTTTCATTCTTTTTTGGTTTACTCAGATTTGTAAAAGAGCGCCTCAAACCCATCATCAAACATGAGAACCAGTTTATCTATTTGTGCCATTTGGTTGGGCCATTCCTGCACAGACTTAACACTGAAAGGACTGTGTGCTTGTTGGAGGTGAGATGCATTGCCACCTCAATGTGGTAATATGATTGATGATTAGATAGCTTACTAACTGCACATATTCCTTTTGTATTTAAGTAAGCAGCAATATTCCTTTAAAACAGACTTTTGTATTTGTCCCATTGAGCTATAACCCTATTTCACATACGAAGATAAAGGATGGAACAGAAGAATGGGTTTTACAATAGTGTTGTTATAGCAGACTTCTTATTATTTCAAAACTCATTAGAAGTAACCTTTATTTTAACTTTAATGTTACCCTGCTCTATGTTATGTTCACAGCTGACCGTGGAGCTATATGATATTCTTCTCAATGTGGATCAAGCCAGTGACCATCTTCACTACATGGACCCCATCTGCGACTTTCTGTATCCTTTTTGCATTTTTGTCGTCACTGTCTTTATTTTGATGTCCTTTTATAATGTGTTTTCATTAGACATTTTATGTTATGCTATGTAATAGATAATTTGATTGATAGTGTCTTATAGTTTTTGGGTTTAATTCCCTTTGTATGTATTTGTTGCTTTTGTTTGGGGGAGGGGAGGGGGGGTGGTGGTTTGCTTGCACTTTTTTATTTTATTAAGATGATTACCTGATTGTTTAAGCACTCTTTCTTATCCTACAAAATATAATTGTGCTTGTTAATCTGTAGGTCTCAATACATTTAGTATTGGTTATTCCAACAGTTACTGAATTATAATGTTAAGTGCCCTGATTTATCAGGGATATGCACTGATGCTGAGTAACTCTTAAAAGTCTAATGTGTTCCTTTCCCATGAACATTATTATGCTGATGATATTAATACTCATCTATAAATATATAAATCTGTAAGCCCTCTTGCGACAAAAAAGCCGATATTGACCGATTAGAATCTCCCATTTTGATGTGATTAGTTTTGCATGCTAAACTTCAAACTTTAAGAATGTGTTATCATCTAGGTGGGTTATGTTATTTTGGTTTCAGTTTACATAAAAATACATTAAATACGTTTATCAAGACTATTCACCCCTGAATCAACACTAAGAAAGTTATTGCTCGAGACTGGATGAACGTTTAACACTAAATAAGATAGTTTAGATCTAGATATCTAAATTAGACATGTAGATCTATTTACACTTTCGGTATATTATTATGAGATGAGAACCATAGATGTGCTTAATGATTCATGCTTTATATCTCCTATCATTTATAGCGTTCAAATCTCACTCTAAGTTGAATTATTTCAAAATATGTTTGTTCTATGCCTACTTTTTTATAGTAAGATTGAACAATATTCAGTGTTTTTATTTTCACAATGGGTATTGGTGTATAAAGAACAATTATATTGTTGCACGATGATGTTCTCTAGGTTCATGGTACAGAGATTCTGCTCTGTAATATTTTTTTCTCTCCTGTGATTGTTTCCTTGACCACACATTTTCCAGTTACCACATCAAGTACATGTTTGTTGGAGACGGAGTGAGAGCAGAGGTGGAGAAGCTCATTTGCAAATTCCGACCTGCCCTTAAGCTGCGTCTACGTTTCATGTCCCATCTGAACATCGAGGAAACCGCTGTTACTCAAGATAGTTCTGCCGATCCATCTGCTGGAGCTACACCTATCTCAAGTTCTTCTGTCACTATTGTCTCTTAGTGAATGGATTTCATTGTACAATTTGCATCTTTCTGTCATTTTCATCTAGATTTTCTTCATTTACTTTATTTTACTTTTATATATGATATATGATATATTTTTATTTTTTATGTCCTCATTTCTTAATTGTTGTCTTTAATATTGTAATATATTATTTATCATCGTTTTCATACTCCATTAATCATTTATTGTACATATGAAATAAGTGTATGTAATATAGATAAACTCAATGGATACAATAAGAAGAGCTAATGGTTTGTTTTGAAATATATATGAATGAGCTATATTATTGACATCTATATTCCAAGCAAATAAGTTTTTTAAACTTTAGATTGTTATACTTATACTGTTATGTTGTTATGATTGGAAGGTCAGTTTGTAGATTTGTTGCAATATATTTTGTCATCAAGTTGAAACAAGTTTTCATTCATGCACGGATCACAATCACACATTATATGGAAAATAGATTTTTTATTATTTATTTATTATCATACATGTATAAAAAGACAAAGAGGATATTGTTCTTCATGCGTAATAATGAAAAATGAAAACCAAAGAAAATTACTGAGAAATTCATTCTTCTACATCAATGCTTCATTTATTTGAAATATGTGAGCCGTCATGAGTCAGTATAGAAGGTAGCGATTGCCAAATTGAGTCATCAGTTTAATGAAGTGTAATGGATCAAAATATGAATATTAAAAAAAAATTTCTTAAACTTTTGTTTCATATTTTTCCTTACAAAATAATAAAGATGGGTAATTGGCGTATCTTTCTGTATGTCCATGTTAATTCATGCATGTTGTGTAAATAATGAGTAAGTAAATAGGACCAATTGACTTTATTCAACTTGTTTATGTACATACATTTTTTGTTATTTGTTTGGAATAAGGTATAAGTTGGCATCTTATAAATTAACAAAAATTAATTGTTCTTTTTAATGATTATAATGGTAATCTAGAAACATGTTTTTAGCAAATTCATATCAACACTGCGCTTTCTCTGAATGCTTGTTACTTTTATAATTATCCTATGAGGTGATTCACAGATATGTATTTTAATTTGATATATGTATTTATTTTGTGTTAAAGTTTTTTCCCAGCTCTCTACTTCTCTTGTAGCTAACTCGGTTGTAGCGGTTTTCTGTTGTATTGATTTTTTTTCATGGTAGAAGCGTAGTCGACTGTATATCGATATTCTAGAGTATTATTGTTTATAAGGGTTCATCTCATACTCATTACAAGTGTTGGGTTGATGTATCTTTTTTCCTGTATGCATACATTTTGACTGATTTTGTTGTTGTTGATGCTTGTTTTCTCTGGGATTATGGTATTTTTGCCATTGTTTCCACCAGCATTACTAATCAGAAAATGAATATTTGTGCTGTATTCAACACTAGCAGTATCTCCATTCTGCTAATAGTGTTCTTGTGTAAAGTTTAATTTACCCGCAGTTGGTAAGAATAGATGTTGACTGTTTCATAATTTCATATGATTATATGATGTAAATAAATATTTACTTAAACAAATTTATCAATGTTTTTTATTGTCTTAACTTAATATATACCTGTTTATGGTTGTAAGTCGTCAATCTATTTATCATTTATTTGTTGTTCTTTTTGTTTTGTTGTTCTATTGTTGGTTATTTAAATTACAGTTCAACCTCAACATAACGACACCTGTGAATAAGAAGGAAATTTTCTCTGATCCCAAATTGTTGTTTTTTACTATCATTGGGACATGGGACCTCAGATTATATTGTTATCCAGAAGTGTCGTTATATTTTGAGACTTTTCTTTACTATCGATTATCATCCTTGATGAAGAACATTCAAATAATAACACTTTTGAATAACGACTTAGTCTGTGGTCCTAGGCCATGTTTTATTAGGAATTTCTAATTTACATGTAAATAATAGTTTTGTTACTTCTCATATAGGGTCTAACCGACTTTTTTACCATCGGATTGTAATCATGATCTCTTTAAGTGAGATTTACATGTGTTTTGATGTGCTGTAGATATTTTTAATGTATTATCATTAAATTAAACTCATATTGCCATTATTTCACGAGTAGCATAGAGTGTAGTAAAATTTATCCAACCAGCTCTACTATTTGCATATGACACCAGGTATTCGAGGTAAAGTACTCTAAGTACTGCAGATTAATAAAGTCACTAACAACATTGGAATTAATTTGTGATTCAGTTGAGACCTACATGTCTAAGAACTTCATATATCTCCAAGGAGAAATTGTTGCCACAAAGTACAAATACTCAGACTCCACCATTGCACATTATGAGAAAGACTACTTTAAAGTTTAAAGTTTTGAACTTTAATATTAATACAAAGTGGCCATTGAACGAATAAACTCTGAAAATTGCCCTATTAAGAATATTATGATTTAAATGCTGAAGTTGGTAGTAAGTAGAAAATATCCATTTTAAGCACAAACATGGTTATATCTAATAATAATATGTAGAAAGTGGATATACAACAATTGTGTTTTGAGTCTGAGGCAATAAAATATCCTTTATTTATCACACCAACACTTCATACGTAGATGGATTGATAGTTTTCCAGCAAGTGTCAAACTGAGGCAGGGCTGCCAACTGCCCTGAATTTTGGACTTACTGGACAAATGATACTAAAGCATCAATATCGTTTATTCATTCAGTTGAGCTCTTCATTCAATTGCATCCCCATAGGGTAGACATGAGACTGTCAGCTTCAATTAGGGTATTTAACATGTTTAGTAGCTTAGCTCTGATTTGTATAGAGATATAAGTCTAAGTTTAGTAGAATGGTGATAGTGATATATAAGTAATTTGTATTACAATTTTTATGTTATTGATTTACAACATAGCTATTACTGCATGTTGTACAGTATTTTATGATTCCGCTATGACATCCTGAATTTTTACCCCAATTCCCTAGTTTGAAGGCATTGAACCTTAATTTTTTGTTTGTGAGGTTGGCAGCCCTGAACAGAGGGGTAGCTAGATTAGAGCAGCACCAGCTTAAATGACGTGAATAACCATGCTCATGGGTTAATTTCTCAAATGAGAATTGAACCCAATATAGTTATCATGCACTGCTATATCCAATGCCTTTAATGCTCAGGAAATACACTGTAACCTCACTATTTGAGACCCCTCGGTGGATTAGAAAATTGTGTACTTTTAACAGGGTCTCCTGATTAGTGAGGTTAAATATACGGTATTTAATAGCAATTGGTTGCCTAGGATTTCATGCCAATTTGTCTGGTTTTCCTCGATTCTAGGGGGTCCAAAATACAAAGGTTCCACTGTATCACAATCAGGAACTACTGAATATTTCCAATTTCAAATATGTTAAACTTCAATCATAAAAGAAAGTTTTTATGAGCATGTGAATTGTAAATTATAACAAAAAGAATAAAATGATAGGCATAGATATTTTCTATTTAAAAAAATGAAAAGTTTATTTCAATTAAAGTGGTCCATTCTTTTAAATAAGAAGTAGGATGGAAAATGACAGTGGTTGTGTTATAATGCTTGACAATATGGAATTATGACTTTTTAAAATAATTAAGTACCTAATGAAAGGGAAATGAGTATAAACAATGAAATTATGAGTATGAGTGGTATTTTCAGTGAGCACCTGGCCTTTTATGACATAAAATACTAAATTAAAAACACAGAAAATAGAAAACATTTATATTTAAATAATTAAAATTAGATGTACAAGTTTGATTCAATTTTGGTTTTGTCATAAGATGGCAGACACAAGGCTCAATAAAAAAAAATTACACACAATTCATCAATTTAAAAGCAACAGAAGGATTCATAGATAGGAAATACATAATGGTGTCACAGCCTATGAAGGGCTTGATTGTGGTTTTTGATAGAAGTATACATTTATAGAAATAGCAATACAGCGACAGTAATTTCAGTGATGATGATGGAGACAATGAAATTAAGAGGAAGAAAGAATGAGGGGGAAAATATACATTTATCACAACCTCCAAAGATCTGTTTAAAAGATAGCACAGCAATACAATTTGTTGAAGTAGCATTGTAATAGTAATACATAATAGCAATAGTAATAATACTCCAATCAGAATTAGTATCAAACACCTTCCACTGTTTGGGGGTGGAAGGGAGAGAGGGGGGGGTGCTTTTTCAAATAAGAGTAAAAATGTTAGGTAAAATTATAATTTTCAGTTGTAATGATTAGATTTACAGCATAACCACTGTATTTATTATACACCATAATAGTAGGTCTAAAGGATTTTCTGATGTAGCTGTGAATTTACAATCATATTGCAAGCCACAATTTCTATGGGGTATGATTTTAAGGGTCAAAATAATCAGACCATCAAATTTATGAATCAATTTCATATTTATAGGTGGATATTGCAACCAAAATATCAAATTACAGTCGATTACCCTTGTACTTGTAGTTGTAGTGATGTCGCTGGGAACAAGAAAAAGGATTGGCGCATTGGAAGTCCACTACAGCCGTCGTATTTAGCAATGGAGTAAAGGGGCATATCCATGAAAAAAGGGTCGCCACATCCGAACATCTTTACAACTGAGTTCGCTACAAGTGTATCCTACTGTAGATTAATAATAAAACTGTTTAATCTTTTCACATCAGTAAAGCAATTGACAATAAACATTAAGAAACAATAAATAGTATGTAGCCTACAACAACCATGCAATTTACAGATTTACTTAAACAGAAAATCATGCTTAGAACTAAGAAAAAAGGCTCTATGCCTTTCAGTATTAAAAACTCAAAGATTAAATTAAAACGCTTCTATAGAAAGAAGCTACATCAAGACATATAACCAATGTTAATTTATATGAAGACAATACCTTCAGTGTGTATGTTGATCTGAAGTATGACAAAGAGAAAAAGTACTGTTGTACAATAGTAATAGTATAGAAAACTATTAGTATTAATACCACTATTAAGAAAAGATGGGGACAGTTGTGAAATTTTTGTGAAAACGATTAAAGTTAAAGACTCATTGTCAAGTTGTATACTATCTTAGTCTGGAATATTGCAAAATTTCAAATAAAAAAATTAGAAAATAGTACTAAATTGACATTAAATCTTCTAATTTGTAAACAAATATTTTGAATGAGAATTTGGCTGAAGGTCAAATTCAGAATTTACTTTCTTGAATATGTGTTATAAATATCAAGAAGCTGCTGTAGAGCAAGAGAAACAGAAAATATAGCAAAGGTGTAAATGAAGTCTACAAAATTAGGGATAAATATCAAGTAGCCACCATAAAGCTTCTTTTTTTTTTTTTTTTTGTAGAGCTCATTCCGGTCCAACATGGCTGATGAATATTGGCATTGAGCCTAGCTCAATGAATAATGTCTTCATTATCAAATATCAAAGAGAGAGCTCATTCACATCTTTTCTAGATTTTCTATATGCATCGTAGTAAGCAAGCACAGTAGTTCGAAATAATTAAAGTTCAAGTTCGAAATTAATCATAATTGTGTCCATCCTAATACATGGAAAAAGATTATGGCGAAATTCTTGAGCTTTGGTTTCGAACTTGCTTATTTTAATAAAGTTATTATAATACTACCTTATCAAATAAATTTAATGCTTCTACCAGTTGCATTACTACTTGCTTCATTATCTCCTGTTACAAAGGATACCAATGGACTCTGTAAGCTATTTTTTTAGAGCAGTGAGTTGATACATTTTCTAACTATTAATTATCTTTTTTTTAAAAATTTGACTAGGTCTTCAGCTAAGAGTGATTTGACTGAGCTAGTTTTTATTTTCATTGGGTACTTTTCAAGGGTCAAAGGGCATAGGTGAATGCTTTCCTAATGTGATGTATACATCTACCATTTACATTCATCAATCTTATTCTTTAAATATAAACAATGAAACAACAATAGCGAAGGACATGAAACTGATAATAATGGATGATCAAGAAAATATAATACATGTTTAAACTATAATATTAATACTTAGTATTATACATAAAAAGTAAAGAAATAGTTAATGTTAAATACAGTACAATAAAGAAATATACAATAATTACACTATTTTAAACATTGCACATAGGGGCCAGAATAAGGATTTGATAAAGCTAGATTAATAGGTTGATTACTATAACATTGTTGATATTTGGAGATACAAGCATTTGCCATAATATTTGATATTATGAGTAGTGAATTGATATATGATAGCAGATAAGAGTAGGCGTATTGAAAGTGAATAGTGCCATAAAACAATAAGGCAAGGCATGTGATGATTGACATATACTAATTACAATATATGCTGTGCTTCTATCAGGCAATTATAAAATGCGCAGATCACCGAGACACATTTACTTATTATAAATCAATTACTTCATTTAAGATTATTTCGATTGTAATTAATTCAAAAGAAATATTTTTTGATTATAGTTAAATTAATCACAAATTAATTACACTAAATTTCCATTAAAGATATATGTTATTACAACCTATAGTAACAATTTATTTTAAAACAATATTATAATTTGCATACATATGAATTACACATATTCTGCTAACACATTTACTTCATTCATATCTTCACATAATATTATTTCTTTCAAGATTTAATCTTATACAATTTACACTGTAAATTTCACTAGCATAGATTTTGATACAATAAAATACCTTTTTTAATAACAAACTTTTCAAAATCGTTCAGAACATGATTAAAACTTTCAATTTATATTCACACAGAGCAGATCAATTCAATCATGTATTTATAGTTGAGTTGAATTAAATTTTGTTTAGCTTCTTTATTTATCAATCATTTTAGCAAGTAAATGTATAAGATAAACACTAAGAGCAAGTAAATTTTTATAATCATTCCATTCAGTTCACTTTTCCCTGTCTTTCTCTGGCAAATTCTGAACCGTTGTTAACTCGTCTTCTGTTTCGTTTGGCAAGTTTGGCCATATCTTCACCGAAAACGTCTCCTGTCCGTAAAGCTGATATCAGATCATCAAATTCTCCTGTAACACAATTGAATACAATGAAATGAAAGAATTTTATGCAATCAAGTTTTGTTTTGTATTCATTCAAAATTAATGAGAATTCAAAATCATATTCAGTCAACTGCATTTGTAGCGATGCCATTGGAGGACAAGAAAAATGGTTACTATATCCACTGTTCACTCTAATTGTTATATTTAGTATAGTATAGGGGTCATTTCATGAAAAAAGGTCGTTGCATTCAAACATAGTAACAACAAAGTGTGCTGCAAGTGAAGTTGACTGCAATGATATATTTTTGTTGCCTAAGACCTGTGGCATTTTTACTCCAAATGATTATTTCTTAAATGCAAAAATATGTGTCTTTTTATTGTTTGTCACAAATTGCATTTAATAAGACCCCAAGTAATCCATAAATCAAAATTCGTATAATTTTAAGTAGTCTTGTTTATGTATACAGAAATTAATATTTTCAAATTGTTTTACTCGTTGTTAAACACATATATAGTTGAATTCACTTGAAATGAACTTGGTTGTAGCAATCTTCCGTTGTAGCGATCTTTTGTTCATGGAAAATACTAAATACAACGGATATAGGTAACTTCGGATTTAGCAATCCTTTCTCTTGTTACCCAACAGCATTGCTTTAAGCATAGTCGCCTGTAATTTCACATGCGAGTAATGACATCTCTAAATAGTGGCATAATACAGATGTTAACTCAATCAATAAGTTGTACTGTATTAAATACAGACATTAACTCAATCAATAAGTTGTACTGTATTAAATACAGAC
>JAUEKR010446685.1:0-11895 GCA_031762895.1 Corambe burchi
CAAAATCTTCAATGAAAAAGGGGGTGTGGCCATCGATCACCGGTGATCGAAATCCCTATAATGGAATCTTTGAGAGTTAATATAAACCAACTCCCCTCCCCAACCCCAGAAATATTGCAAAATTACGCGTCTGCGAGGAATTAACGTGGATTACTCGATTCTGTGAGTTCGGATATTGGTAGGATTTTGAATTAGGTTAGTAGGATTTTTTGGCTCCACTATTGCCTGGACACCCTGAGTGATGAAAACCTTCGAATTGTGACTTCTCTGAGCTAAAACATAGTTGTCTGGTCATTATGTAGAGATTGTTCCGTATTATTATCATTATCATCTTCATCACCATCATCATCATCATCATCATCATCATCACCTTCATCATCATCATCACCACTGTCATCAGTTTATAAAACATTACATTTTTGTGTGTCATATATTGCTGTTTATAATATGAGGATTATTGTTTAAAATTTTATTCCTTGTAATCTTTTTTCTCTTTTTTACATTGGTAGATTGTCGTTGAGAGGGCGAAATATAATTTTCTCCATTCACCAGCCTCGCTATTCCATTTTCCGTCTTTTTGACACATTGATGTTGTTGTCCCACGGCTATACTGTTTACCACGGACCGTCTAAGAATGCACTGAACTACTTCAGCTCAGTTGGTGAGGATGAATATGATCTGGTCTTTACGTACATTAGCTTCTTTAATAAAGAAATTCACCGTTGATACTTAGGATTTTTGTAAATCTTATTACAGATCTTCTTCGTTTTAGTTGCTTGTCTATAATTATAGACAAGTTGGCAAATAAGACCTGTGTTATCTATCTGATCATAGTACAGTCGACTTCACTTGAACTGATTTTGAGATGAACTGTAGTGATTCTTTTTTCATGGAACAGTCCTTATACATTAATTCAAACTAGGACAGTTATTACCAACTTTGGATGTAGCAATTTTTTTTCCTTCTCCAATGACAATCACTACCATTACAACAATAGTCGACTGTAGTTGGCTCTAGCTATCCATCAGAAGCAATTCCAATGCCAGCACATTTTACTTGTTATGGTTTTATTGATTCAACCTTACAAGAATAAAATTAATGGTGAATAATTGTAAGCAAACTATTCCAGTGAAGCACTTTGGTCTTGAATCAATCTCAACATCTTTTTCCCGAACCAACATTCTGAATTATATGCAGTGACTTCACTTGTAGCGCACTTTGTTGAAGAGATTTTTGAATATAATGATCCTTTTTTAGTGGAACCGCCCCTATACAAAGATACAAAAGACAGTGTTTCTAGTGAACTTTGGATGTATGTTTACTGATAGCGATCCTTTTTCTAGTCCTCCAACGACATCGGTACAAGCATTGTCAACTGTATGTATATACAAAAGAAATTCCCACAAAATCAATATCATATCCCATTGGTTGAATGATTTAGAAGAATATAATGTGTTGTATCGCATTCCCATTGGCATTACCAATAAAATGGACAAAACAGTCTCGAAGGTTCCAGATATGATTACTAATTCCCATAATATCATTAAGACATATTAATAGTTTATGAAATCAACCCAAAATGTGTAAACAAGCACAAAAGAGCACATCTGTTTAGTAATAGGCTTATCATAAATTGAATGATAGATATATCTCATTTGTCTGGATCCTTCAACTAATTGCATATCAACTTTATTATGAATACAATCGATAGCACTTGATATCGTTGGGAACAAGAAAAAGGATCATTACATTTGAAGGTTGATATAACAGTTAACAGCTGTATTTAGCATTAAACTAAATTAGGGGCTGTTCTATAAAAAAAAAAGGATTACTACAAGTGATAATCACTACAACTGAGTTAACAAATCAAGTCAGCTGGAATAATATTTCTAGTTAGAATTGTGAATAGTTATTAATCATAAACATTTTGTTTTAAAAATAATAAGTTGTCTATATTTATACTGAATGATTTCTATTTATTTTAAAATCAATTTAATATTTGTTGAGAAAACATGGCTTATAATTATTACTTATTCACCCGTTTTTTCTTATTATCTAGGCTACGTTTGCGACCAGTTTAATAATCCGGCTGATTTTTTTCTGGATGTCATCAATGGAGACTCCACAGCTGTCACATCTAATGATGATGAGGAGGATGCTAAAAGAGACAATTACGGAGGTTTGTTGTAGATTTACTTTCTGTGTGGGATCATATCTAAAAATATAACTTTCTCAACATGCACCATAAAAATAAAACGAACCATATTGAAACAATAAATCAATTAAAATCTTTAGGCACTTACATTTCAGATGATGGGAAAATGTCTCAAGGAGGTTAAAAAGTAGAATTGGATAGGCAAAAACAGTGTTTCAAAGCATGAAATATATTCTCACAATACGAAATACAATAGCCCTTAGTCATTGATTTGCTCACTGACGTAACTCCTATATAATATAATATACAAATGTAAAAAAAGCTTGTTTTTCTTGTCATTCTCAAATTCTCTTTATTATTGAATTTTAAATAAAACTAAAACATTTTCTTTTCCTGCTTCATCTGGTTGGGTATTATTTTACTATCTGCAGAAGTTGATCCTGCTGTCCTTAATCAAAAGTACAAGGTTTCACATTATTGGACTCAGTAAGTTGATTAAAAGAAAAATTCCTTGTATTGTATTGTGATAATTGAACCTGATTAAGATAATCAATAGTTTAGCATAATTTTTATTACTTCTCATATTAAAAAATATAATTCAATGTTATTTTTCCTCTTCTTTTGTTAACAAAATCTGTAAGTTGATGAGAAAGATCTTTGATTTTGGTACAGTCAACTTTGGTTGTAGTGATTATCGGATTTAGTGATGATATTTTTATGGAACGACCCCAGTACATCAATACTAAATATGACGACTGCCCAACCTGATAGTGCCCTTAAAAGCACAAATTAATATATGTGCTTATGACACTCATACCTATATATTATGTTTATGAATAACCAATTTATAATTCATAATCTAATTAAATCACATTGCTAGAACATCAAGGATTTTAATGAAAAATCAGTTACTATTGATTTCTTTTTATTGTGCTCATATCGGTTTTGAATATAATAAGGGATCTTGGAACAGGGGAAATTTAGCTCTGCACATTTTGTTAGTAAGTATAATTGCTTTCTTTTAATTAACTTTCATGCTGTAATTCACAGAACCGTGATTGAAAAAAACAACAACTTGTGCATGACATGATTTATTTGTTTAAACTTTCACATTAATTTTTTTCAATCTCACCTTCACTTTAGAGTTAGCCAGGATCTGAAGCAGATCAAGTCTGAGTATGACTCGAATGTGGCCAACAACATACAAGTGGATATCAAGAGAGTCGAGTACAAGACAAGTTTTCCTAGACAGGTACATCACGGCAACGATTTTTGCTATCATATTTTTATATGATTTTTTCTTCTTTTAGTTGACACACTTAATTATTTTAGGGCATATTTGCTTATCTTAACTAAAATTGCTTGAGACTCACTAAAAAGTGGCACCCTTACGACCATAAATTCAAATTTCTCTAAAATTAAACAAAATTTTAAGGATATATTATTTGAGTGTGAAATGTTTTGTCAAATATTTTGATTTGTTTGTATGTGTTTCTTTTTATTCCTACAGCTTGTTATAGTATCGCAGAGATCGCTGAGAAATTTGTGGCGTAATCCAATCATCTACTTCATGCAGGTAAAAGTTTTCATCATATATTTAAAAAACATTTCTATATATATTGTAGTATTGTAGTCACCACAACGGTAGGGGTTACATAAGAGCTGACAGAATAGTCTTACTTCATCTTGAATCATGCATCAACTCAAGAAAAAAAAAGAATGCTAGGTGAGCATTTATATATCATAGAGGCAGAGTAATATTAAGCGGACCACTTCATACATGCCACAAAATAACAACAAAAAATATATAGTCGACTGCATTTGTAGCGATTTTGGGGAAGCAGAAAAAAGATAGCTACAACCAAGTTTTCTACAAGTAGAGTCCATTGAATTGCTTGGAACTGGAATTGAACCTATTACAGAGAGCACTGAATTGCCTTGCCAAGAAAGAAGAGCAACTCTGTCATCTGATCACACAGCCACCAGATTACCTAGAGTTAAGACCAGTTAAAAATGACTGCAAAGTATCAATATTTGGCATTAGCTGCTAAAAATGGACATTAGTCTAGCATTCGGGAATCAGCAAAGTAAAGTAAAGATTTTACCCAGAGGTATAATATGGTGACTAGTTTAGCTGGATTTGCTTTTTTGTTTGTTATTGAAACTATTGCTTATTTGTTCTGTCATCGTGGTATAACAAGAATTTTTGCCTGGAACGGGGGTTCTCGTTATATCTGAGTTCCACTTTACTGCAAGTGTGAGTATGAGAGAGTTGTTTGGGGAAGGTGTGGGTGGGAACATGGCCACTTCCCATTGATAAAGTGTGTGGTAGTGTATTAACTAATGGTAATGCTACATCTCAAACTAAGAAGTGATATGATAATTTGATTGTTTCTTTTGGACATCGGCAATAGCGAGAGCTCGGAAATAACGAGATCTATTGCCGAGAACGGGGGTTCTCGTTATATCAGAGTTTCACTGGGATATAACGAAAACCTCCGTTCCAGGCAAAAATTCTCAGTATATCCGAGCTCTCGCTATTTCCGATGTCCATGACCAAGTATAAAATCATAAGGGAATAAAATAGGGATTTGAAAATATCCTGTTTTATTACCAAGATCTCGTTATTTCTAAATGTCGTTAAACATGAAGCTTCACTGTAGTTATCTGCAACATATTTGTACAGCTCAATCATATCACCCTTGAATTTGCAGTTCTGACAAATGTTTTTTTTATTGTTTTGTATATTTTTCAGTTCTTTGTGACAATTGTGTTTGCCGCTATTGTTGGAGGCATCTATTTCCAATTGAATAAATCTGTGGCTTCTGGTATACAAAACAGGTCAATTTTGTCTGTCATGAAAACAATTTACTGAAACTTTATTTAATCATAGCTATAATTGTGTAATTGTGATTTGATTGTATGTATTCAATTTTAATAACAAAACCCAGGTAATGAATTAAAGGCTAGCTCTAATTGTTGAAATTAAATTATAATATTATTTATATATTTTCACTCTTTCTAATGGATTGTTCATACCTGTTAAATTCTGTGTTTTATTGAGTTAGGCAACTAAGCTTGTAGCCATGTCGTTGGGCAACAATTAAAGAGGTCGCTACATCAGAAGTTTGCTGTCACTACAACTTTCGTAAATTGTATTCATGTATTGTTGTATAGGGGCCGTTCTACGAAAAGGAATGACTACATTCAAAGATTGCTACAACCGAGCATACTGGAATGGTATTTTATTTATAAACCTTTATGGTTAATCTAGTGGTCTGGCTACCTATTCTCAAATGGAATTTCATTACAACTTTTTTGTCTGTTTTGTATAATCTGAAAATCAGCACTTGTCTATCATTGTGTCATGGGATCAAAATATGTGTATATGCCAGTAATTCCTATTTTATACTTTTTCATTTCTTCTCAGAGCTGGAGCATTTTTCTTCATCATCATGAACCAAATCTTTGGAAACATGTCTGCGGTTGAGCTCTTCATCAAAGAGAGAGCTCTTTTTATGTGAGTCTTCACTTATGCAATCATAAAATCCCTACAATTTTCATTTCTTTATCTGATCCTGGTGGAATCATTTTTAATTATAAATATACATTTGCATGATTCAGTGGTGCTTGTTGTATTCCCTTCTAATAAACTTTCTTGATGAAGTGTAAGCTTTTGGTTAAACTTTCCCCGCAGATTATTATGACGACAAATAATACCCCTTACCTCAAAAAGACAGCAAATTTTGATGTTTTTGGACAAGATTAGCGGTATTCAGGTGATTTTAAGAAAAAATGGCGAAATGGGTAGCAAAAAAAAAAGAAGAAAAAGAAAAGAAAAACATGTTATAAAGTAAAACGTAATGAAGGAGAGGCGTGATACAAAAGCACAAGTTTTTTGTTGTTGCCATGTCTAGTGTTGCTAGAAGTTGGAGTGACGCTGAAATAAACGTTAAGGTTATATATTATAGGTCTATAATTTATAATTATTGTCCTTTGTCAAACTCAAGTGATACAGTCTTAGTGACAGAGCAGCAGTTAGCCTACTAGGACAAATAAAGAATATTCTTGACACAATATTTAATAATTTGTTAGCTTCTAGTTCTAGGCTCTAGACAAAGCTTATAGCTATCATTATTGGTTGCCATTAGTGATAGGAAACTGCCTAAAATATTTTTTTAAAAATATAATAGTATGCCTAATTAAATACACTAAGTGACTAAATGGAATGTTCCCACGAAGTTATACTACATTATTATTGCTGTATCAACTACTACCATCACACACTACTACTGCTATCCCTACGTCTATTCTTACCTACACACAGCAATGTTATTTTGTCTTGCTTCTTTTGTGTAGTAATTGTTATTCTATTTATCTAATTGTGATTACAATAGCACCAGCAGCAAGGTCATCTTTTATAATAATCACATTAGGTATATCATAATATATTACTACTGCCACTGCTACAACTACTAATACTAGTACTATTTCTATTATTACTGATTTTACTACTACCATTATTACAAATACTTCAACTACTACTGCTACTATTTCTACTGTGATCGCTAGTTCTACATCGACTACTACTACTACAGTTAATTTTGTGGGTTTTTAAATTTATTTTTGGTTTGTGTGGTATATGCTAGTGTACATTGTTGAGATGATTGTATTTATGTGTGTGTTAGAGTGTGAGGTTTTATTTGCTGTATTGTGTTTGTATTATTATTATTGTGTTTGTGTTATTTTCTTTAATTTCATACATTAAGCCGCAAGTTTTTGGCAAGAAATGGCAAATTTTGCATTTTGGCCACAAATTTTACCATTTATTATAAATGGCAATTCATGGCAAATTGTGAGGTTACAAATGGCAATAAACTGCGGGGACAGGTAAAAGTAAACTTTTAAGACCGAGGACTTTTTATTTTTTTCCTTTATTATTATTTTAATTTTACAGGGAAATTTTTTCATTGATAATGATCTTCATGACAATAGTAGTGAGCTCCATCTGTCTTTCTTCTCCTCGTTTTCTTTTGATCTCTATTTCATTCACTCCTCTCCATCCCTTCCCTTGTTCATGGATTTGTATTGTAATCGTAATAGAGCCATGGCATAATTACTTCATATTTTTTCTGTAGACTAAGTTCAAGTTCAAGTTCAATTTCAAGCAGTTTATTCATCCCCGTGGGGAAATTCAATTACAGGCGGGAAAAAAAATGACAATAACGACAATATCATAAAAGGAATAAATGCATAAAAATTAGAAAGAAAGGGAAAAATGAATTACTATATAGATTAGGTGAATATTACAATTATGTTATAAAAAGGCTTAATTGGGCAATGTAAATATAATGTACATAGATAATATAATAATTTAGTAAATAAGTTATAGTTTTATAATTTTATTTAAGAATTATATCGTAACATACAGTTAATATGCAGTATAAACTAGTAAATTGGTAATTAAGAATAAGAGTTTATAATTTGTTGAGTGAATTAAAAATATAATGCATTTTCATAAAGTGTCAATTGAGTATGTAAGGTTTGAGTAGGGGCACTCATTTAGTAAGCTTTGAGTTAAAAACTGTGCTAACAAATGGTAAAAATGAGTTCAGGTGACGTTCTGTCTTACATATAGATCACAAGATATGTCCGCTTCTTTTAGAGAACAGCATATGGCTAGTTATTGGATGGGTGCTATCATTCATAAGAGCTAAAAAAATTTTACTGCACGCTTTAGTATAAAGATGAACAAGTGAGTTTAGGGGGTTTGTCATTTTGTTTGCCCTAGTAATTAATCTATTAAAAAATGACTTATCTAAAGCTGAGCAGTTTCCTCCCAACACGGTTATACAGAAATACAGCATACTCTCTATGAGAGATTGGTAAAACAAGGTACATATTGTTTTATCAACATTGAATTTATATAATTTAGATAGAAAATGCATGCACTGATTCATTTTAGATTTTACTTTTTTGGCATGGATGTTCCATTTAAGGTTGCTATCAATTTCAACACCATGATACTTATAACTACTTACTACTTCTACATCTTGGTTTTTAATGATGATAGGTTTGTGAATACTATAGTTTCCTAAAATCAGTTATAAGTTCTTTAGCTTAACGAAAGTCTAATTCTAAACAATTCAGCTCACACCACTGGACAAACTGGTTAATTTCATTGAAATACCTCGCATCATTGTTTACAATTAAGCCTTGGAGTGTAGTGTAGTCGGCATATATTGGAGAAGTGGTGTGGAACTGGGATTTGAGCTACGACAATCATTTGTATAAATAGTAAATAGATCCGGAGATATAACGTACCCTTGAGGGATTCTGTGTTGATGGTAGCTACTGAAGATGTAGTTTCGTTAGCCAAAACATACTGAGGCCTCTTGGTAAGAAAATCAAGCACCCATGCAATAATGCGCATATTAATGTTATGTTCTTTCATTTTCTTGATAAGTAGCAAAGGTTGCATAGTATTAAAAGCAGAGGAAAAATCAATAAACAAAATTCAACAATAACTTTTTGGTAAATCAAGATGATTGTAAATGTTATTCGTAAATGTTAGTAATGCATCCTCAACACTTCTATTGGGTTGGAAAGCACTCAATAGAAGGGTGGAAATCAGAATTAACATGGTGTAATATTATGCGTTCAAAACATTTCATTACAATAGAGGTGAGTGCGACAGGTCATAGGTCATTCAACGTGTGTATTTTTTTCTTTTTTGGGATAGGGATAATTTTCAACGTTTTCCAAACTGGTGGATTTGAGACCGAATTTAAAGATGAATTAAAAATTGATGTAAATATTGAGCTCAGTTCTGTTGCACACTCCCTTAGAAGTTTACATTTATTCCGTCTGGTCCAGCTGCTTTTTTACAGTTTAGCTTTTTAAAAACTCTTACCACTTCAAGATCTTTTATTTCTATTGGTGGATATTATCTAAATCTTTTAATTAACCTGTTCTTTTCCCCATCAATTTCTAAAGTGCTATTCCCTTTATCAAATCTGCAATAAAACTCATTCAAATCATCAACATTCACATCGCTGGGCAAACTCTAAGCTTTCGGTGCATAATTAGTGATCACTTGCATGCTCCTCCAAACCTCTCTAGCATTACCAGATGAAAAATTTTGTTCTAGTTTTTTCCTATATCCGTCTTTGTGTTTTTTAATTGAGCTTTTTATTTCTTTCTAAATAAGCTTAAGATTGTTTGAGTCACCACTCTTAAAATGTTCTTTCTTCTTGTTGACGAGGTCTTTTAATTCTTTTTTAATTCAAGGTTTATTGTAAGGGTAACAAATTATTTCTTTACGCTCACACACCACATTCTCACAGAAGTTTATAAAATCAGTCACACACTCATTCAATTCTTCCGTACTCTTACTACTATTAATAAATATGTCCCAATTGGTGGTATCAAAGCAATCTCTAAACTCTATTTCTATTATATTTATATCACTACAGTGGACTATTTTTGAAGCAAAATTGGTTGCAAGAATGTTCTGGTTCCATAGAGTTTATCTTAAATGTGTTTTTGATTGAACAAGACTTGGTAAACACATACATTTGAATATTTTGCATTATAATACAGCAATGCTTCCTCTGAATAAGAACACCTTCGGATTAAGCTGGTTTGAAGTTTAATTTTTTATCTTCATTCTTTGCTCCTGGGCTAAATTTATTATATGAAATTATTAATACTATTTTTGCTGATAGGTAACAAGCAATTCAGACTATGTTTTAAAAAATTAAAATGTCATGTTTTTTGTTTGTTTTCATTTTACAACAAATTAATGAATATTATTATTAATGTGTCTCTTTGCCTTCAGACATGAAAACACAAACGGCTTCTACAGAGTGTCTGCCTACTTCCTTGCCAAAATCTTCTGTGATATCATCCCCCTCAGATTCATACCTGCAATAATTTTTTCTGCCGTCTGCTACTACATGATTGGTAAGTAGTAATGGTCTTCGACTGAGAATTAAAGTCTCCAAGTTTGGTCTTCATTAGTGTCATTGTGGTCAACCCTTGAACAAGGTTTTAATTTATTGCTTACATTGACAGCACTGAATATTCGTTTTTTTCCAAAGTGCTTCTCTCAAAAATTGATAAATAACAAATTATGATATTCTAGAGATAAAAACTATCCAAGTACCTGTATCTGTACCAGCTATACTTACTACTACTACAGTTACATACTTGTTCTAGTACCGGTACAAGTACTCTTATTTACAAGGCTGGTTACTGTATTAAGTTAGTTATTATTTTCTCTTCTGCTGTGGTCTAGGCTTAAACATAAGGGTATCTTCACAAATAATTGTTGCTTCGATGTTTCATAATCACATAAAATAAACTATAAATACAATATGTCCCCAAAAATCCAAAATTACGCAGCCACGGCGCGTGCTTCGGTTGGTTGCATAAAACCGCGATGCTAGAACCTTGAATGGAATTGCAATGAGACTGCTTAAATTTATAACAGTTTTAAATATAAATAAGATCAGATCAAAATATTTTGTGATTAAGTTTTAATATTACATTTCATGGTTGACTATACTTCTATCAATGTAGCTAAGGGACAAGAAAAAGCATCACAATGATCAAAGTTTGCTAAAAAGTCTTTTGTATCGTAAAGAGGATATCTGCATCCGAGAATCGCTACAACTGAGTCCGCAACTTGTACAAGTAAAGTCAACTGTATGTACACATTGACTGTAAACTAAAACTAAAGCTGATGTACAGTCAACTTCACTTGTAGCAATTTTTGGATATACCAATCCTTTTTTTCCTATACAGCAACGTTAAATACAGCTCTTTTTATAGCAAACTTCAGATGTAGCGATCCTTTTCTTATACCACAATAACATCGCTACAAGTGTAGTTGGCTGTATACTATAGGCTAAGAAGTTTTCATTTTGTGTGGAATTTGTGTAACTTAGTGGGTCGAGGTGCTCTTTTTCTTCTTGGCAAGGCAATTTGGTGGCGAGAGTCACGGGTTTGAGTCCTGTTCTAATGATGATTTTTTTTCCCCATTTTCTTTTATTCTTTTGCTTCTATATTGCGCATACTGGGGTTTACTTGATAATTCTCTTGTCTCTTATCAGGATTTCAAAGTGACTTTGACCACTTTGCCTTCTTTACGTTGAACATTTTCCTCACTGCACTGTCCGCCTCAGCCTTGTCATTCCTCATCAGCTCCAGTGTGGCTATTTTTGCCGTGGCTAATCTCTGTCTGGCTCTATGCTACGTTTTCATGATGGTAAGACATTTTTATTTAGTTTATACAAATTAAATATACAATGTATGTATACATTTCCAATAATTTACAAATTAAGCGTACAATATACAGTGCATCCTTACTAATTGGGACTCCCTGGTGGTTTAGCAAATTGTCCATATTACCTGTGATACTCAATTAACGGGGTTAAATATAATGTATTTTATAACAATTGGCTGTCTTGAATTCCATGCCAATATGCCAAGTGTTCCCCTGATTCCTGAGGATCCCAAATACAGAGGTTTCACTGTATGTTTTTTCAGCTTAACATGTATAAATACAGGCAACTACTCTTGTAATGATGTCATCGGGAACAAAAAAAAAAGGATTGCTACATACGGAATTCACTGCAAGCTTGTTTAGCATTGAGGTATTGAGATCAGATGGTTCGATGAAAAAAGTATCACTACAATAGATGTCGACTGTATCCATGTATACAGTGTTGCTTTAT
>JAUEKR010446796.1:0-18136 GCA_031762895.1 Corambe burchi
CAACCCCAACCCAACCCTAACCATATTCCTAAACCCTAATGGCTTCCACGGGACACCACATTGCAAGGAGTACCCTTTTGTCTTATATATAATTTTAGGGAGTGACTTTTCTCCCCCGTATTTCCAACCCCTAGATTTCTACTCTACTTCCGGAAATTACAGAAATGTTATTATGTCTATTATTGAAGTCTTTATAAAGATATAAAATCTTCTTCAATCACCTGTCTCATTAGCGCCATACATTGTCACTCGGCTGTCATGGTCGAGGTTACTTGTTCAAACCCCACCGGAGGTACTTTTTTTTTTTTTTGATTATTTTTTTCCAATTCATTTTTTCTTAATCTTATTTTATTGGTCTATTTAGATTATTACCCTTATTTTTATTTATTAGTATTATTATTATTATCATTATCATTATTTTTAAAAAACTATTTTTCGTGTCTACCCAATTTTTGCCAGAGGTCGTACAACAAAATGGCGTGTGCCCACAGTCGCGCTGATTTGTTCCAGAAATCATAATTCTCATTTAGGTTATCATATCAATATCAATAATTATTATCGTAAATTGATTCGCTTGTGAGTTATAACCATTTTTATTTTATGCATAATTAACCAAAGTCGATAGCATTCTACTGGATGAAAAGGATTTTAGAGGCATAAATTAATAAAGATCGACTAGCTTACGCATGAGTCGCCACTACAATCACCACGAGAAAATCTGCGAAGTGTCATTACTATTCACTTTTTCCTCCTTTACTCACCTATTATGCCTTTGTTTGCCTAAATTTACATTAAAATTATCATTCATTAGATAGTCTGCGCGCCTTATTTTGATTGTACTACGCAATGAATTTAGTTTGTTTAACTTAGAATAATTAAAAAGAAATCACACCGGGAAGAGATGGCTGAGCGACAGACCATCTCCCCGCGACTTCGGCAGGCCTAACAGATGATTGCGTAGTCTGAAAGTACTTTCACTTTCCTAAGCAAATTACAAAATGGCGGCGAGTGAGCGAGATCACCCAATTGGGCTCGATTTTTACGGAAATAGATGGTTATATTGTTGTTTTAAAGATGCAAAATGCAATAGAAATTAGTTTTCTATTATATTAATTAGAAATAAACTAGTCTAGTGGTAAAAATAACTAAAAATAACTTAATTTTAGGTCGACTGTTATCCAATGCTACAACCGTACCTCCGCCTTGCGGCGGAGAATATACAAAAATTATATTCTCCGCTGCGCGCCCGAGAATATATGCAGCCATAATTTTAATTAGCATTAGAGTCCTGAGTCTAGAGGACTAGACATCTAGAACTAGAATTGCATTAGGTAATTAGGGTCAGTATTCTATACTATACCATACCAGATACCACTTTTACTTTCAGTGATTGCAGTGGCAGTGGGTACCCACAAGTAATTGGGTCCAGTAATTGTACTTTGTCTAATTGCTGTATTGGGGTTTTACTTTTTTTCTACAAGTTGTAAGTACCCACTCAATCGTACAGGCTACTGCTTGACAATGTCAAGTGTGTTTCTGATATTTAATAAAATAGCTAGGTCCTGATGTCTATATTATATTATATTATAATAATACTAGATAGGTAGGTCTAAGTATATTAGATTTCTTAAAAACTAGATCTAGATAAATAAACACAAAATAAATAAAAAAAATACAACCAAAAAAAAAAAATCCCAAACAAACAATAACAAATACAAGAACAAACCTGCCATTTCCAATGATAACAGTGTCAATACAGATAGAGTGGATGTCTTTAAAAACAGTCTATCATCTTCCAGATGTTGGTAAAAAACAATTAAATCCCTTTTAACCAAATTGCTATGAAACAAAATTTAAGGAAAAAAACTTATTAGACCACATATAATAATTTTATTGTTTTTAAAAATTCTGATTGTTTTTTATTTAATAGTATTATTGTGGTAATGTCATCTTTCTATTTTTTTAAATTTCCAGAAATGAAAAATGAGTGACTCAAGAAGAAAACGCTCTAGTGGCAGTGGTAATAAATCTAAATGGGAGAATGGAGAGTCTTCTTATTCTCATCCTCACAAATCCAGCAATAACAACCGAGCTAAAGGAGCTGGACCATCCCGCCCTAAAACTCTCTATTCTGCCGTAAGTTAGGGTTTGTCTTACTATTATTTTAAAATTTTCATGCCCTTATCAATTTTTCTTTTTATGTCTTACCACCATCATTCACAATCAGTATAAAAAAATGATTCACCTTCTTTTTCTCTTCACTTAATAGACAGATATATGTTATACAGTAAATTGAAACCCCCAAAATGCTTCCCCGGAATGTCTGTTTGCATGCTGCATAGAATGATGATTGAAAGTAAAAAAAAAAAAAAAAATTGCTGTTATAATGATAAATATTGGTATGGGGAGAAGAATATTGCCAAATCATAATTGAGAAGAATATATTATGTTATCATGCTATATTCTATGTTAGAGCATCACAGCTGTTCATTTAGAATGTGTTATCGATGTGTATACGATGCATGTTTATAATTAGACATTTTGAGATTGGTGATCCTTGCATTTTCTCATTTCACACTTACTTTTTTTAAAGTGTAGCATCTTCTCTGTTCAATCAAAGAATTTGATATCATGTTAAATAATAAGTATTGAAAATATTATGTTTGTATGCTACAATTAATGGTGTCAATAATGCTACAAATTTGAGGCCTTTTAAATTTTTGCCCCATCCGATATGAAGTATCGGATTCAAAGACTTTTGAATTGTGTATTTTAACCTGTTTTCAAATAACTATGAATAACTATTATGTTTTATCCTCAGGGAAGCAAGACAGGAAATGGTCTTGACAATGTGAGAAAGATTGTTCAAGAAGAGGGACGTACTGCTAGGAATCTAGTTCAATATAGCGTTCCTCTTTCAGAGAATCAGAATGAATCTACCGGTAATATGATTTGATATACAGATATAATTTATCTGAATAAATGTGATATTGTTATTCTGTTTTTAAATTAACTAGCTAGCTGACTATAATGTGTTAGAGAATAACTTTTGATTTATGACTAGTGATGATTAAGTTTTTATGACTTTTAGCGGCCTTCTCCATCTTAGCGGTATTGTATAACCCCAGATTTTTTAATTTGTCATAAAAATATATGAATGTTAAAATCATATACTTGCTCTTATAGGAATTGCAGATAAATTGGTATGTGTGACTAATGATGGATTATTGACATAGCTCTTGAAAACAATTTCGACAAAGGTGCACTCTTGGTGCTACTTTGAGGTTTTGAAAACATTGGGCTTTGTATGACATAAAAATTATCATGTTTATTTAATTTTGGTGTAACTTTCTCCTTCCACCATCTGTTACAGGTGGCGCTTATAGTAACATGATACCGCAGAAGAGGACTAGCTCTTCATCACGATCACATTCCCATAGGACACCACCTCCAGGAAGCCGCAGTCGTCATCGCTCCTTGTCTGAGATGACGAAATCTCCACGCTCTGATGCTGGGAGTCGAAAGAATGATCTGAGAGCTAGATATTGGAAGTTTATGTTTGACAACTTCCAACGTGCCGTGGATTCCATCTATCAGACTTGTGAACAGGATGCCAGTGTTGTGGAGTGCAAGGTTAGATGTCTCAATTTGTGATTGATGGTTTATTTTGTCATGGATTATATTAGAATAAATGAGAATAATTTATTGATAAATGGAATTATTTTAGTTATTTATGTTAACAGCAGTAACTAAAAAAAGTGAATATTGCATTTATATAGCTCACTTAATACTGAAATCCACTGAAGGTAAAGTATTTAGGATCTGACAAAAAGGTTTTCCTTGTCGTGAGTTTAACAAAAGTTTATCTTGAGTTAATTTATTTTATTTATATTACTTCAAGTTGTTATAAAAGAAACATTTATTATACTTATTTTTTTAATATTTCATTTTCGATGTAAGATGAGGATTTTGTTCTTCTGAGATAAACCTATAACGACCAAAGAAAAGTTATAAATAATCTAAGCATTTAGATTTTTGTATTAATTAACTAATATAAAGTTTAATTATATTACTATCTCAATGGTGATAAAATTGAATTTATAGACTTTCTAATTGGAATCGTAAATGTTGAAATGTAAAGTTTTTAATCACAATTTCTTGTCTGTTAATTAGCACATGCTACTTTTATTACACTTAATGCTGTCTCTAGCGAGTTGTCTTAAATTGAGTGTGACTTGTGATTAAAGTATCGTTGTAATCAGCTGTTATATTCAATTGCATTTAAATGGTTTTTGTTTTAATCTGTCTCAATGGGTTTGTTGTTCATTCACAGGAAGTTATCATGATGCTTGAACATAGCACCAAAGATTTCAAGGCTCTTATAGAAACACTGAATATGATGAGGGCATATGAAACTTCTGCTAAGGAAGGTGATAGGTAAGCAGTTCATAGTTGATGGAAGTTGATTTAAAGTGGAACCTCCCAATAATGGCATGTCCTCTTGGATCATTGAATCCAGAGTTATCGAGAGGTGTTATTATTTAGACGCTCTTCATTAATAATGATATATTATTTTTAAAAAATTGCGATCACAGAAAAAGGTTACTATTTAACTTATTGGGAGGTTACACTGTATTTTTTCAAAATACAAAATTCCTTTGTTTTTGTACACTAGTTACTGTCACATAAAATGATGACAAAAGCAAAAAATGATGAATACACACATTCATCATGGATTAAGACCAGAATTCAATTGAGACCCATTTGTGATATTCTGGTTAGATCTGCTATCAGATGTTACAGCAGTTGATAAAATGTGTTAACATGTTATATGAATAATTCAATTAAGCCTAAGTATAACAATGTACTACAAAACCGGAAATAATGATTATCTCATATTGTATTAAAGGGACTTGGGCCAAAAAATGCATACCTTTGAATCTATTCTATTGTTAAAATCTTGTATATATATATATTAAATGTTGATATATTATGTTTTTCTCTTACTCCAGGCCGTCAGCAGTTGCATGGGAAGTGAGGAAAATGTCTCCCAACAAGCATGCTCCTACTTCTCCTGCACCTGGATATACTTCTCAGTGAGTAGTGATTATTATAGATATATTAGTTGATTTCTTCTTCTTCCAATTAGCAACTAACTCAATTATGATTGAGTGTTAAAGTTAATGTTGGGACTTTTTGCCGAACTTTGTACATTTTTATTGAATGGCCATTTTTTTAAACAGCCTTCTCTTTATTATCCACAACCACAAAGAGATTTTTAATGAACTTAAATTCAAACATGGGACCTCTCTGAGTTTTTCCATCCATATCTGTTCTGACTAGATAGTAGATTATACCTACCCATGATCAGGGATTTGAACAAATAGTCTATGTAAATATGATGGGTATACTTAATATAAAACCCTTCTGATATTCATTTTTATATATTCAGTTTATTTTATGTTTCCTTCTTTATTTCCATTTTACAGTTATTTCTCATCTATCTTTTTCTTTATCTCTCTAGAAATCATCCACCTGTAATATAAATTTGTTCTACGCTTGAAATTATATGCAACTCTTGCATTAATCATAAATGTTTATATACTTTTGCTCTGTCTATAATAATAAAGGCGTAAGGAGAGTGTGGAGCGTTCTGGTAATAGCTGGGCTGACAAAGTGAGAGGAGTGAAGACGGTAATGACATCACCCAAGCAACATCAACAATTCTCGGGAACATCTGAGGCGCCTGTCAGCTCTGTCAATCAGAATCAGTCTAAAGAAGTTTGCGCCGTTTTAAAGGAACCCCCACATGCATCTAGGTCTATTGGTGAGTGAGATTTCATGCCTTTTAGCCTTCCATAACTTCTTTTTGTATATTCAGAGGTGGACATTCTTAGGGTTTTGATGAATTCAGCATTTAATTTTGGCATAAAATCCTCAGATTTGAGAAACAACATATTTTCTGAAATATATATCCCAAATTCTCAAGATTTTATTGAGAAAGTTATACCCATACCCATCCTTGTATGTTGATTGCTTTAATTTGATACTATCGCTGGTCTTAAATTGTGTTTATATATAACTATCTTAGCATCCAATGAACTTCATATCTTCATAAATTAGCAATCAGTATTTCCTCTCCATACAAGTAGCAATTCTTTAATTGTAGTGTCTCATTTCATTTGATTTGATTTTGCTTGTTTTATCTCAGAGGATGCATTTGAAGATGAAGGGTGGGAGACTGTGCAGAGAGGAAGGCTTAGAGCTCGGCATTCACCTTGTCAGAAATCATCTGAAAATTTAGCTACACCACCGAGTGCCAAACGTAACCTCATGCGTTCATTCTCTGTCCCTGATCATGAAGATAAAAAGAATGAATCTATTACTAAAGGATCAAAAGAGCTCTCTCCTTCTTTACGAGCATTATCAGAGAAAAGCCTCACATCCCCTGAAAACCAGGAGCGTGAGAGAGCACACAGCAAAGACAGTGAGAAGGAGAACAAGCCGTCTAAAGGAAATGGAGCAGCAGATGCCTCGGAGTTGAAAAGTCTCCCGGTGAATGAAGCGCTGACTGTGATTACGGATCGTAAACTTGTGAAAAGTCCTTTTACCTCTCCCGAAATGTTGCGACTTGTATCTAGAGAAGAAATGGAAGCAAAGGAATCCTTAGTTTTGGATCTAGAGAAGGTTAGTGTGATGGTACAGTTTCCTCATTATGAGTTAGTTATAGACGTTAGTGTCAGTTTTGTTTTGTGGCTGCTTCTGTTGCTACCTTTTTACTTTTAGTAAAGAGTGTGTGCAATGTTAAATATATGGTGATTGAATCATTTATGTCCTATTTCATTCAATTGTTATCTTATTAATGGATGATTTCATTCTTTCGTGAATTAATGTTGGCAACATAATTTCTGAACTTTGTACTATCTATTTTCGCCTCTTACTGGTATTCATCATTGTATATGTTGTTATAGGCACACGCACATGCACACACCCATGCATAAACGCACGCACGCACACATTAAAAAAAATTGAACCCATGTTCTTTCAATCATGAATTGAGTGCCTTAAAACTAGACCATAGTGCCATTGTTTTATATAAATTAAGTAGAAAAGGGTGTTGATTGTTTAATACTTATTGTGATCAACTACTTTTAGGATCTTTAAAAGTTTCCTTTTATCATCAGAGGTGGGCGTCCTCAAGCTATTTTCTGATTTTAGAATAATTTTTTTCACCTGGGAGCAAAAATCCAGAGAACTAAGATACAAAATTCTATCTTAATCTACCAAATAAAAAATCTTCAGCATTTAATTTTTTTTTAGGGGATTGTGCCCACTCGGAATATTATTATATACTTAAATCAAAAGAAACAAAAAATTTCCCAAAATATGCATTCATAATCACAATTCCATGCTTTAATTTTCATGTCAGGAAATGGAACAAGCAATAGACGAAGAGTTGCAGCTTAGCAGTGAGTTGGAAATGGCTCAACAGAAAGCTTTGGCCTATGCAGTTCAGGAAGAGGAAAGCTGGTTGAAGGAACTTGCTCGTGAGCAGAGTTCTCAAGTGGATGACATAGACAGCGTCAGTGACCTTGCTGTTAGTTTGTTATATATTTCTTTTATTATTACGATAATTTTCATCATCATTATCATTATTATTATAATGATTATTAATATAATCATCATCATCATCATCATCCTGATAACTACCGTCATCATTTTCATTATCACTTTTATTGTTATTATTAATTATCTTTGTCATCATTATTATTTAAAAGTGGTTGCTAGATTTAGATTATCACATAAAAATTCAAGTTTGATTAGCCATTAAGGAGATCCATCATAACAAAGTGTATTGCGTTGTGTTGTCGCTATGCGTCAAATTGACCCAGCACATCCGACTTCAGCTTTGTGCCCACGTTAGCCTGGTCTCTTTCCTTAGGCCTGCCCAGCATAGTTGAATCTGTTCCAGCTGGTATAGCCCTCCAGATCAGTCAAGGCACACAAGCCATTGCACCACGTGAAGGAACTGGGCATGTTGTGGAAATTCAAGTTTGATTAATCATTAAGATGATCATTTATTATCTTAGGTCATCACATGGATAATGATGCTTTATTTCATTCCCATCTCTTCCATAGTTTTTCTAAAATTTTATATAATTCCTATACATTCTTCTTCTGATAATTTATCGGCAAAAAATAAAATAGCTTGCATTGGCTCAAGAGAAAGCACTGGCCTATGCAGTTCAGGAAGAGGAAAACTGGTTGAAGGAACTTGCACGTGAGCAGAGTTCTCAAGTGGATGACATTGACAGCGTCAGTGACCTTGCTGTTAGTTCGTTCTATATTTGATTTATTATTATCATCATTTTCATTGTCATTATAATCATCATTATCAATATCATCATCATTATTATTTTAATCATTATCATCATCATCATAATTATCTTTATCTTCATCATTTTCATATTTACCATTGTCAACATATTTTTTTTCATCATCATTGTTATTACAATTATTGTTTCTATGAATTATTATTATTATCATTATCATCATTATTATTCAAAATTGTTTGATAAATTTATTATCACTTTATACAAGTTCAAGTTTGATTGATTTAATTTATTAGTCATTAAAAAGATGACAGCTTATCTTCATTGGTCATCACATGAATAATTTGATACCTTATATCATTCCCATCACCTTCATAGCATTAGAGATTTATATATTTTTTTCGACACACTCTTACCATTGTAAATTGATATTATAATATATATTATGTGCTACCAAATGTTAAGCACATTTTCAACAAAGACATTTGTTTACTCATTAAAATTGTTAAGATTTAGAAATTGTTAAATGTCTGTAGTTGGTTGATAATTTGACTGCAAAAAAAAAAAAAAAAAAAAAAAGCTTGAAAAAATTACTAATAGTGTGTGGGTATATTACCACTTCAGCCCTAACAATTACCTTTGCTTTCTTTCTTCCTTTGTCATTTTTCGACTTTACTTTTCGGTGTATGGGTTTCATAATCTCAAAGTCTTTCTCTTTCAACCTTACCTGTCATGGGGCATCCTATTTTCTTCTGTCAATGTTGAATTTATCTTACCTAATGCTACTTTTATGTTTTCTACTCACTCTCTAAATGGTTTAGATACAGCTTTAGCTATTCTATTAACATCCATTCTATTCATTTGACAAAACCGCTTAAGTCGATTACTTTCTACTTTAGTCTTAATATCCTGTTTTAAAAAAAATGTCATTCAGGTTACGAACAGGAATTGAAGCTTGCATTTGATAACAAAAGCGTAACAAAGCATTGCTTAATCACTGTTTTCTTGTTTTTCAGAATACCAACAGTTCTTTAGAGTCATCCACTCCAAACATCACAGACTGGGATTCTCTTGTAGCTGTCCATGAAGGTATTAATGGCGTTTTTTTCTTTCTTACTCTTCATTGTATAATCAAATTCACTTGTTGTGAACTCAGTTGTAGCCATTTTTAAATTTCGTGATAATTATTGTATCCTGAAATGGGTATGATATTAGTACGATATTCATTACATGGGTTGTAGCAAACTTTGGATATAGATATCCTTTATCTGGTCCCCTGACATGGCTACAAGTGCTGTTCACTGTATTTCTTGTTTTAAATTAACAATGATTCAATGTGTATGTTTCTAGCGAATGAATTGTACTCATGAATGATATAATGATTATTCTTGTTATTGTTGGATACCGGTATTTATCATTCTTGAAGAATTTAATGGTGCTCTCTGTATATGAACAGACAAAGTGTTATATGCTACTGTAACTTACCTTTAAATGGAGATTTTGTATTGCTGTTAAAATTTTTTTTCTTTCAACTTTGTCTTATTTTAATATAATGATAGCCTTCAAATGCATGCTATTGATTATCATGTATTAATACATTTATATAGATGAAATGAGTTCTTGATTAGCTGCATTTTCATGTGTAGGAAATGTTTTTCATTATCATCACCAATGTTTAATACATCTTTACAGCTGAAATGAGTGTAAGTAGTAAAATGTCGTGGGGAGATTTGGTACTGGAGGCAGATGAGGCAAGGACTCCTGGGCATGGTGTGCACATGCATGAGAAACTATCATCACCTTCTAGGAAGCGGTAGGTGTCTGTTCTTTTGAATTTGTGGTCTTGCTGACTTATTGGTGACGATGCACTTGCTTCAGAGTACTATTGTTCTATGTCTACCAATACCCATCATGAAGAAAAAGATAATTTTAAAGTTTTAAACATTATTATAAGAAAGTAGAGATTGAACAAATATATTCACCTATTTTAAATGAGATTTAGAGGCTGTAATTGACAGGATGTATAAATCTTACATTTCAAAGTACAATTGTGGTTCTATCTCAAAATATGCTGAAAGTTGACATATTGTAATTGTATTCTGAGGCTACGGTTGGATGAACAAGGAGAAGCTTTGCTCCAATCAAATTTAGTTATTTTGTCATCTTGCATTATAAAAAAGTAGGCAACTGGATGTGAATGTGGCATAGTAGTGCAATGTCTGCGCCTCTAATTAAAATTACACAGGTTCGAATCTGAATGGATACAACTATTTGTTTAATATTTTCATCCTTTTTTTCTAATTGGTATTATGCTCTGACTTCTTGTCAATTTTTCTTTGTTCTGTGAAGTTGCTTTTTGATTTTTGATTAAGATATCCTAGCTCTATGCTTATAAAGTGCTTAGAGCTGGGAATTTATTTCTAGATTAGGCGCCATATTAAGTGTTAATTATTATTATTTATATGGTAATGTTTAAAATAATATTTCAGTTCCCCTACTGAGTCACGCCGACGTCATGAAGAAAAGCAGGCCAAAGCTCAGGAACTGAGGGAGAAACTGATGACTGAGAAAGCTGAAAGGTTGAGGGAGCTGTCCAAGAAGGTATTTGATAGCATGTATGCATGTAGATGTGTAGTTTTTATGTTCTTATATGTCTTCTTATGTACTGCTGGGACTTGTATTAAACATAAAATATCATTACTAAGTACATTATATGCATTGAAATGTATTTTTAGACTCCATAGTATTACATATTTTATGTAATCTTTACAGAGATTACAATTATGTTTAAGGATTATAGAATGCTGGGTAATTTTTTAAAGAATTAAAAAAAAGTTTTTGCATGGTCTTATTAGATTATTATTTTGAATTCCACAATTTAAAAAAAAACAGCAACGGAAATAAGCCATTCAAATGCAGCATCACCTACAAGAATGAAACCTTATTTGTTTCGATCAGTTTTCCTTAAAATTTGTTGTTTCTTTGTTAAAGCATTTCCTTTTCCTTGAAGTTTCATGGCTGTTTATGATTTTGTTTAAACATAAGAGAATGACATTATTTGCGGGTCTAGAGTCATATTATTGTGACTGCAAATTCTAGAAAAAAGCTAGGTAATGGACTAGGTAATCGACTGAATAAATAATCTTCATACTTTCTCTTTCGAATCATTAACTGGTGTGGGGCAAATTATTTACAGTTATAGTAATAAAGACTTACAAAATATTATTCAGTGAATTAATTGTTTATAATATTGTATAATTTCTGTTGCAGGTTGCTGAAGTGAGAGCCTACAAAGAAGAGCTGATGAGACAAAACAAGACTCTATTGGAGCACAAGTTACAACGTGCGGAAGAAAAAAGGCAATCGCAACTCAAGCTAAAAGCCCAGAAGGCTCATGAGGAAGAAGCTAAGGTGAGTAGTCTATATTATCATTATTTCTATTTCATGAACTGGAGACATCAAATTTGGTTTTCAATGTAATAGTTATAATAAAATATGAATTAACCCTCCCCCCCCATTCCCCTCTCATCTTTGATATACTATATCTCCGCTTTCCCTTGTGCATTACAATTATTCAAATTATCAATCCTTCCAAGAGTTTGAATTAAAAAGTAAATTTCACAAATACTATTAAGCAATGTATATTTTGAACAAAAATTATGTTCCAATGTGTATTATTTACACCAATTAATGTTTGTACTAGATCTAGTTAGACTCAATTAAAATGGAATATTTTATCTGTTGTGTTAGACTAGACTACTATTTCTGGAGGGGAGGAAAGGGGGTTTTTGAGTGTGATATTTATCAAATTTTTATTGTTGTGGTGTTTAAGTATTTAAATGGATAATTAATTTTAGTTTGAAATGGGAGGCATTTAAAATTTGGTAGTAATTATGAGTTGATAAAAATATTCATTATAATTTTGTATTTGTTATCTGAATTTATTTTATAACAGTCCTGCTGTTATATCTATCTCCTATGACAGAACACCTAATCTTTTTTGATACTTACTTTCTTTGTTTGTCGATACAAACTTCAACTAATAGATCTGGAGCAATAGTTATGACTCTATCATGGTTATAATTAGGCTATGACCTAGTTAGACTATAATATTGTAATCATTAATAAATGAAATTATACGCATGTTTTTATCATTAAAATGATGCTCATGTTTTTTAAATTGTTTAGGCCAATGAGATTGCGTTCATCAACAGTCTTGAGGCTCAGAACAAACGACATGACATCATCACCAAACATCAAGAGTCAGAGGCTCGTCTGCACGACATAATGGTGAGTGGATTTTTTGGTACTTTTATTTTCATGCCAATGAGATGGCTAATTTTGTTGGATCACATGGTCTGATATGTTTCGAATGATCTGTGTGCTTTGATGGCGTGCTATTTATGTTAACCATAGTAATAATAGTATTTTGTAATTAAATCTATTTTTCTTTAATCTTTATACTTTATACATTCTTTCAATTCTTTCTACTGGCCAACTATCAACATCAGCATATACTCTGTAGAACTTGACTTACTTGACTTAATCCCCTTGATTCCCAGATGAACATAAAGTTGCTGTTGCATTTCTTTTATGTACCCAATATTAGGATTTTGTGCCATAAACCCTTCTTTTTTTGTTGTTGTCAATTTGTCAACTGACTCAATTATGTTTGAGTATTACTGTTGGCTGGGTAGAAATTTTTCAAGTTTTACCAGGGTGACCGCTTTTAACAGCCTACTCTTTCGACTTTTAATCACCAAGTAATTTTTTATGTGCTTAGATGACAAAACGGGACTTCCTATTTTTTTTAACCTTATCCAAAAAAACTAGACGTCAGATCTTGCCTACCAAGGGATCAGGGGTGTAAAAAAACTCTGAGCATATACTTGTGTTCACTTGTTTTTGAACCCGGGTCGTTTGATTTAGAGGTAGACATCGTACCCCTGTATCACAGTAGCTGTGATTGTGTATTTTTGAAATTGTAAGTAATTAATAAATTACAATGTTAATGAATATGATTTATCATTCTCAAAAAATTATAGGAAGAGCGTCAGCGGCGTATGGAGGAAAAGCAAGCTAAGGAGGCAGCCGTTGAGGAAAGAAGAAAAGCTCTTGAAGCGGACCGCAAGGCTAGACTCCTTGAAATGCAGGAGAGACGGAAACTGAGGGACGCTCGTATAGAGCAAAATCAGATTGAGAAAGAGAAGGAACGTTTGGAAGCCGTGCGGGCTAAGGAAAAGTATGCATTTGTTTACTATCCTATATTGGTTTTCTTTATATTCAGGCAGTGGGAGTTGGGTGTGGTGACATAGATGTATATGATGCATGGTTAACATTATGAATGCATATACTGCATAGAAAATGTTGCTAATGTCATTCTGTTTCCATATTTTTGAGAATTGAATGCTAATTATATTAAAAAAAAAACACTGAACAGGGATATTTGATAATTCATTGCTGTTTCTAGACCATCACATAAAATTTTTAAAAATTCTTAATGTTGCTGTAATACTCACATAGCTGATGTACATTGGCTTATGGATAAAAAAGGAAAGGAAGATTTCAAATGTTAACTTAATTTAGTGATTATACTCACAATTTATTATTTCTGTTGGAAAAGAGCTCTATTTTATAAAATTGGAGAAGTGAACTTGCAGTGGACTAGTGTCATATCAAGATATTTGCTCTTTTGTGCCATAGAAATAGGGGATGAGCTATGGTTTCATGAACGTCTAATATCAGCTTGATTTTTTTTTGTTTGCAATTTAGAAAAAAAATAATTGAAATTCTCTTTCCTTTTGATTTGTTCAGGGACCGGGAGGAGCGTATGGCAGCTATGAGTGCCCAGCAGGAAGCGCAGAAACAAGAGCTACAGAAGAAGATATTACAAAAGGTGACTTTTTTATATTATTGCTACCTATGGTTATTATATATGATTTTGAACTCTATTTAAAAGTAAAATCCAAGTACAATTAAAGTCAGGGTATTGTTGTTATCTTTTGATAAAGTTCTCTCAAACAGATTGTGTAAATCAATAATGCCTTACTATAGACAGAAGCAGTTTATGATGAGTTTTAGATAATGTTTCTTTTTTATCATTGTAGTATCTTCTTGTCCTTGTTCTTCTCGTTTACTCAACCCTTGTTTGGATTATGTATGTATAATTTGTTCTAATTTATCTCTATGCCAGATAACAACCTGTTCAATGTATATATGTGTACAAATCTTTACATTCATTTTCACATGTGGGACAAATAAAACATTTGAACAATCTTGAACTTGAACAAATGGATTTTCTCTTCCTTTATAGCAAAATGAGACCAACCAGCGACATGAAGTGTACCTACAACAGATAAGAGATCGGGCGTTTGAGATGAGTATCATGAGGCACTCTACGGAGGACCACAACGATGCACCAAAACTAACTCCGTATGAGCACAACAAGCTGTGTGTCATTTGCAATGTGTTGGTAAGTGAGCTAGCGTTGACTGTTATACTTACACAAAATTGAATCATTTGATGAGAATGGAGTTAATCATGATTTTTTTTTCTAGGCCATTTCTCTACATTATCAGTCATAAATATATTGTGAATAGAAAATGAATTAAAAAAAAACACATAATAAAACAAAGAAAAGCACTCACAAAGCATAGTAAAACTGAATTTTGATAGTTGGTAAAAGAAGATGAACAGAATGAAGAAAGTAATATGTCTTAATATTTAATCCATAGTCCAATGCTTTAACCCCTTGACCATCATTATACAGCCTAGATATGCTCATTATGGTACACTATTCAATGAGATACAGAAAAAAATGCATATTAAACTAGTACATTGGACTATATGCTGGAAAGAGCTTTAATATTAATCATCTCAAAATAAAACATTTTTGATACCTGTTACCTGTCAGCCTTGTCCTTATTTAATGTAGCTGATAACAATGGCATCACATTGTGGAGATTTCTTCCCAACTATTGCAATCCTCTGCCAGTCACAATATTGCCTCTTTTGTTGTTGCTGTTACATTCTTAATATTGATATCCATATTGCATCCAAAGTTGCACCAATAACAAAAAAAAAAATAAAAAAATCCCAGGTTGCTTTGAAGACAATCTTTTTTTGTGTGTGTGTGTGTGTGTGTGTGTGTGTGTGTGTGTGAATGGTGGGAGTTGGGGGTTGTTTTTAATTGTTACTTTCTAATATGTTTTTTGATTATAATGTATTCTTTCTTTCATCAGATCCCATCTGAAGTTTACCTGCTCAGCCATTTGAGAGGCAAAAAGCATCAACAAGCCCTCAAGGACAGCAGCTCTGGCAAAGAAATGACTAAGCAAGACATTGTAAGTGGATCAAACGATTAGTGCAGAAGAACCTCCAGATAATGGCATGACCTGGGACCACATGATTATGTTGTTTTTGAGAGGGGTCATTATTTGTTGTTTAATGACATTAATGACATACAGTAAAAAAAAAAAAATTGGGGGCCACTGAAAAATGTTATTTTTCTGAGTTTTATTTATAAAGAAATATTGTTATCGAGATGTTGCACTGTATTTATACAGTAGAGTATGTATCGCTAATTGTATGTTGGACAACAATGGGGTTACATTTTTTTAAATTATGATTGTTGTCAGTATTTATTTAAAGCGCACTCATTTTTTATTTTATTTTCTTAGTTAATTTCTTGACTCTAATTTGTTGTACTTTTGATATACAACATTATTTTTTCAGTACCATTTAATAGATATATTATATTTGGCAAATTATTTAAATTCAGTTGAAATTGAAAATACATGCATTTTAAAAAAACAACTTACATCTTAAGAGTAAGTTATTTAAATGCTGCTATTTACTTATTTTCTTTTTCATAACAGGAAAACTTCAACTTGCGAAACATCCTAGATGCCCCTGATAACAGCAACCATCCAAAGATAGTCACTGAGAAAGAGAGGCAGAAGTCATTGAAGAAGAGATGCAAGAAGTTAAGACAGCGCATGGTGACAAGGTTAGTTTGTCTCTAGTCTGTTACTACCATCATTTTAAACTAAGATGAAAGCATTAAATACATTAGCTACCATGCATAGTATTTAGATAGTTCAAATTTCTCAATTCAAATATTTATATTCAGAATTAGAGGCCTTTGGCCCATATTTCAAAATGACAACAAAATCAATAGCAATTATCATAACAAATAAAGAATAAACAGATTAATGATTCAAAATGTTAAAAGGAGACACAAGAAGCAAAACAAAATAAAATCCAAAAGAAAAAAGCAAAACAAAAACAAAAAACCCAAAAACAAATGACAAAAAAAAACAACAAAAAAAAATGTATAAGAGTAAGCAAAAAGAATCACAAACAAACGGACAAATGAATAAATACATAAATCAAACAAATGAAGTATTTAGATAGTGACAGTTATCAACACTTCTAAGATGCTTACCATGATATGTTATAAATCAGTGGGATCTGTTTATATTATATGAATTCCTTAAGATAGGGTTTGAATTTGTTAATTATTACTACTGCTAAAGAAGAATTGTGAGCGAAGTGATGATAAAATGAAGAGATTATTCTAGGTTAGATATTTTGGATCTATTGTTTGTATCATATGTGAGTTCTTTTTATAATTTGAAGTTATTCTTACGCTTAGTATATGATTACACTGTTTATTCTATTAAATTCTACATTGTTTCCCTAATCTTTCCTTTTATTATTTTGTATACCTTGATTGATGCAAATTTTTCAACTTGCTGACCATATCATTTTATTGTCATGTCTTTTTTGTCTTATATGCACAACTACATAAAAATAAACAGTTTACTGTGATTGTAATATGGTGTACATTTTAATTTCACAGAGGTGTTGAGTATGAAAGCACATTGGCCAATAAACAGCAACTGGCAGATTCGGAACATAAAGCCAAGTAAGTTAAAAGTCTTTCTTTATCTCCATTGTAATACAATATGGCATAAGCTTTATCTGAAAAAAAAAAATATTCATTTATCAGTATTGCATGAAAGGGAGACTTTACTGTAGAACCATCACCTGGAATATAAGATTGATATTGCTTGAATAAAAAAATTCTTCTTTTTTTCACCATTGTCTGAATGAAAGTTATGTGCAAGTATATCTTTTAAACATACTTATAAAAAAAAAAACTTACGAAAATAAACTTATCATCTTAATTTCTAAGATTGTTTTAAGCATGGGTAGCTGCTATCAATGTATATAATATATGTGTATAATAAGATGTTGTTTATATCGATTTCTAACCAAGTTAACAAAAGAGTTTAAAACAATGTACTCACTTTTCAAGATGCCATTGAATGTGAATTACTGATATCAATTTAATTTGAATAAATTGAATATTGTTAACTTCTTTTTAAAAAAAGCAAAAAGACGAGACTCAGAAGTAGATAATGTATTTTAATTTCAAAGGTGTTTCAAATGTGAATAACTTGCAACAATGTTCTATTCCTTCTCAACATTGATTAGGTTGCACAAAGTGATAAAGGATACAACCAAGTACATCCAAACCCAAGATGCAGGACCTTGGCCTCAGAACAAAGTATCTGCTCTTGATAGGGCACTTGGTGAATTGGTACGCATTCTGGAAAGAAAGGTAAGACTGCTTGATAATGAAGATCATATGAACCCAATTGTAATTTCTATGACTTTTGTTGCTTTTTTCGTTAGTTTGTGTTGCTGTAGTTATTATGGTTATTGATATTATTATTATTATTATTATTATTATTATTATTATTATTATTATTATTATTATTATTATTATTATTATT
>JAUEKR010446797.1:0-11895 GCA_031762895.1 Corambe burchi
CATACAAAGCATACAATAGAAATTTGATTTGGTTTCATCAAAAAAAAAAGTTTACATAATACATAATATATAATATAAGACATACAAAACAAAGACATAATATATACTATATAAGTGACATACATTTTTAAAAAATAAATAAATAAATAAATAAAATAAAAAAAATAAAAAATAAAAAATCGGAATGTAGCGAATACATTGATAACAAACCGCAACAATATTAAGAACGGTGAATAAACGAGAAGGAATGGGGATGAGGGAAGGGGGCGAAAAAGACAGGAAGAAGGAGGTGTCGAATACACGAGAAGCAGGACATATAAAGAAGAAAAAGGGTCGAGTAATGAAAACCAACAGAATAATATTTCAGACGAATACACTACGAGAAGATGGTGAGGGCGGAGCATGAATGAACGGACTAGATAATTACTTGAATGGGAAATTAACGTGAAACGGATTGCACATATTTGAAAGTTTATAGACAATAAATTAACTCAATTGAAATCAGCTGTAGCACTAAAGACAGAAAACATTTTTTTTTTAACCCTGATATAACAGAAAATAGTACTAACAAAGCGTTTGAAATGCGAAAAATGCAACAAACAACAAAAAATTAAAGCAAGACGAGAAAAAGACAATAAATGAACTCAATGGCAATCAGCTGGGTAAGAGAGAAGACTAAAAAAAAAAAAAGATAAAAAATAAAATTTAAAATCGTTAGCAGGAAATGCTACTGACAAAGCATTCAAATGGTAAAAAAATAGATTAAGCACAACAAAAAGAACGAAAAGAAAAAAAACGAAAACAGGAAGAGACGATTATAAATAAACGAAAGTAATTATAAGGAGGGGGAGGAGAGATAGAAAAAGACCACATAAAAAAAAGAAAGAAGAAAATTAACGAAACAAAAGTAAAATAAAAAAAGAAACAAAAGGTGCGTGCGTGGGTGTGATGGCTAACAGGCAGTGAAATTATCTTGTAGGAGAGAAATGCAGAATGCAGGTTTAGACTTGTTCTCGTGCGTAGCCTAGTTACTAGTTACCGTACAAAAAACACCGGTACGACAAGACACCGGTAAAAGAAAGGAACGAAGGGGAAAAAAAGAAAACAAAGAGGAAAAATTCCGCTCACCCAGCAAAAACTGAGACCTCACCCCTGATTTACAGCATTTTCTTCGACGTAGACTAAGCGCAAAACCAGAGTGACACAGACAAAATTTCCAATTTTTTGATAACTTTATAGGTGGATAAAATTACAAATTTCTATTACATTATATTACATTATAATGAACAAGTTTTCAGTCGCTGGAATACATTTCACAATGGCCACAGTTATTTCTTACTATTTCATACACAATTTTACGTGCTAGATGGAGACTTGTTGGACACATTCTTAGAAGAAGTGATGAAATTCCAGCCAATAAAGCAATGGCATTCTATTTTGAAGAAACCGGTAAACGAAACCAAGGGAGACAAAAACAACACTTCCCATTAGACTGCACAACGACCTGGTCACTCTCTCAACGACAGCACACTCCAACTAAAAACGCAAGCCCATATGAATAACCTGAGAACAATCGCCATAACATAAATCAATGGAACGCCCTGATTGGACTAATCAGCAAAACAGCCAAAGCTGCGAAGTCGGACAACATCGCTGGCGAAAGGCAATAAGTCAAATAAGTTATAGGGAAATTGACAGGTTACCAAAAAAACTGGACAATTTACACCATCACTATGACTTCGGCATCAGGTAGAACTTTTCGTTGTAGCGGAAGGAAGGAAATGAAAGTCTAGAACAGCCAGACAGCAGGCCGGAGAGCATGATGGGATTCCTTCGTGCAATGATTTAGCACCCAGTTGCCGCTTGGGGAATTCCCGATGAGATATAAATAGAAACTGACGAAACGGACAAAATGCTCACCTTTGCATAGAGTGAAGTACAATCGCATACACTAGAGATAGACTTTAGATCTGCGTCTATATTATTCCTATTATTATTATTATTATTATTATCATACTTTTTTTTTTACTTTGCCAGATAAGATATCACGTGGTACAATGGCAGAAGGTAAGAGTCTCAATGGGATGATCCGCGAAGCTTGCAAGTGTGTGCGCATGCGTATGGATTGGCATGCTAAGACTTGGATTCTTGGGTTTCAGATTCGGTTGGCTTTTCTCTTTCACTTATTTTTTGTTGTTGTTGATTTTTGTTTATCCTTTTTGTTTTGTTTCAAGGATGTAATTATGGAAGTGATCATCCCAAGGATGAGTTCAGTGCCAAGAGATGGGATGTGAATGCAGGAATGAAAGTATTAATGAAAGAAAGAATGAAAGTATTCATGAATGGATAGATAGATAGATAGATGGAGATGGAATAACCAAGTGTGATGCATCACTGGTAAAACAGATGGATTGATGGTGACTTGATCAGCAAATTATACATGGATGGAAAGAATGAATAGATAAATCAATCAACGAAAGAATGGATGAATGGATGGATGAATGGCTGAAAAAATGAGAACTGAAGTGAGAGATGGATGGATGAATAAAGCATGGCGAGAAAATGGACTTATGGATGGATAGAAAGATGGATGGATGGATGGAGGCATGAATAGAAAGATTGATTTATGGATGGATAGAAAGATGGATGTTTGGATGGAAGCATGGATAGGAAGATTGATTCATGGAAAGTTAGAAAGATGGATGGATGGATGGAAAAATGGATAGGAGGAAGATGGATTTATGGAAGGCTAGAAAAATAGATGGATGGATGGATGGAAGCATCGATAGAAAATAGATTTAAGGATGAATAGAAAGATGGATCTATTGATGGATGAATTCAAGGATAGATAGAAGAAAAATGAAAGGAAAGATTGCATTTAAATATCACACAATCAAATGGAAAGACACCGGAGTTGATGGATGGTGGAAATGTATCAATGGATTTGTGAATGAAACTTGTGAAGGCGATGCATTGTGAAGTCAGGCATGATACACGTGGAATGCAGAATGTGCACACACGACGTGCATTGGAATGAAGGATGAGGATGATGATGATGACGAGAGGAGGAAGAGGATTGTTATGATGATGGTGTTGTTAATGGTGATGATGTTGGTGATGATAATAATGATGCTGAAGATGGTAGTGGTGATGATGATGATGATGATGATGATAATGGTTATGATGACAATAATGATGTTGACGACGACGGTGATGATGATAATAAGGATGGAGATGGTGATGATGATAATGATGATAACGATGATGAATATAATAATGGAGATGATGCTGACGATGATGATGATGATGATGATGATGACGATGATGATGATGATGATGATGATGATGATGGATATGCTGTTGCTGCTGCTGATGGTGGTGAGGATTTCCTTTTTAGAAACGATACCTGGTGTGAGTATCTTTTTCTGGTGGTAAGATGTTTGTTGTGCAATGCATGAGATGAATGGAAAGCATACAATCATCTCAGCACGCATGACTTGCTTGCACTTATGCCATTCATAGAACTATGGATACATCATCTATAACATAATGTACATCTAATCTCTTCACCGTGTTATTTATTTATTTATTTTTTGTAGGATGTATGCTATTAAGTCTTACGTATCATCTGTATCGGCATAACATGCTCATATGTTTGTGTAATGGTGATGATATTAATATGAATGAATAACAGAATAACATAATAATACGCTTTTCACTCGCATCTCCTCTTTGCACATATTCCATTCATAAATTGTAGGCATATTTATTACATTATTGAGTTTACTGTGCAGGATTATCCATTAAGTCTTATGTATTATTATAGGTGCAACATACTCATGATTTTGTGCAATGCTGATATCTAAATTGATGTAAAAGATAAAAACAATATGATCTACACGCGCATCCCTTCTTTGCACGTTTGCCATACATAGATAAAGCGTCATATTATTTATTGCATGATCAAGTTTACATGGGGTTAATATATCTTAATAATATTAGTTTCGTTTTGTCATTGTTTTGTGAAATGATAACATGAACGAATAACGATGCATTAATAACCCTCGTTAATTGGGCCACTCGTGGATTAGAAAATGTTAGATAGCCATTAGTGAGGTGAAGCATACATTATCCCATTTACAGAGGTTGCACTCTATTGTCCACTTTACAACACATCATCATCATTTTCTATGGGAAATATTGATAGAGAGAAAGATAGATAGAGAGATATAGAGAGATAAATAGAGAGATATATATATATATATAGAGAGAGTGTGTGTGTATGTGATAGAGTGAGAGAGATCGAGAGAGATCGAGAGAGAGGAAGAGAGACAGACAGACAGACAGACAGAGAGAAAGAATGAGAGAGACAGGGAGAGAGTGGTATAGATATAATGAAGCATACGACGTACATAGAGAGGTAAAGATAGTGTGCAGCATACAACGTCTAGAGAGGGAGAGAGAGAGAGAGAGAGAGGGAGAGAGAGAGAAATAGATGGAGAGTGTAAGGTAAAAGATAAAGGCCAGGTTAATAACGACCAGATACCTGAACTTGATTGTGTTTATATTAATAGCCTGTTATTCTGTTCAGTATACGTGATGACCCTGAATTATGCCATTCAATCTGGTGGCTATGTGGAGAATAAATACATTAGGTAGTCATCAATAAATAAATACTATCTTCATAATTCCGAATGAGCATCAAACTCACAATACACTCAGAAATGGTCAACAAAAAACATACAATTATACATGGACAACAAACAAGCATGATGTGTGTAATTATATAATATGGAAAACAAGCAAAGCATACTACGTGTAATTCCAGGCAGTCATCAAATAAATGGCTGCCAGAGATGAAATCTATTAGCTACGTAATTAACGAACTCCATGTCAATGTTATCATGTAATTACCAATGTCAATGTAATCACCACTAATGAAGCATCTTGACCTCGACCACAGCTATATTTATCCAACAAAGTATCACCATGCATAACTACTAGCTAAGTACCAATTATTATTTATCATCAACTTGTGTCAAATCTGAAGGTTACTCTTCCTTTGTTATACTTTTATGCTTTATAGAAAGAAATAAAAACTAAGAATCGATTCGTTGCAAGGTAAATTGTGATTGTTAGCAGTATGAATGGAAAAATAGGAGTTCTATAGTAAAACCTCAAATAGGATTCGGTGCTGAGGGTCGTGTGTTCGAGCCCCGGTCTAACTATAATTTTCCATTATTTTTTCTCCTCTTCTTTCGCTTCTATAATATTATCTATTATGGGATTTCCTTAATAATTCTTTGTCTCTTATTATGATAATATAATCCATTAGGTCGTACACCCATTGACCCCAAAGCTTCAACCTTTACCATCAATGTCTACTGGCACACCAAACGGAAACTCAGGTGCTAACTTGACATGTGTCACACTATATGTCTTGTGTTCGATTCCTTTGGTCTTACATCTTCTTTTAATAATATCAACAACAAACACAATGTACGTAATTCTTCAGAAAGTCAAGCAACAATATGACGTTGCTATGAACAAACACTAATGCATGAAAACAAACACACAAATAAAATAAAAATGCGACTTATATTCATCCCGAAGGGAAATTCGTCTTTTGGTTTTTCACCGTTAACTGAGCCTCGCCGGAATTCCAGCGCGGTTAACGTAAGCAATTCGTGTAAATAACCTTGCTCAAGGGTTAACCATGATGCCTCCACCGAAGATCGAACCTGGAACGCTTCGGTCCGCAGTCCAATGCCTTAACCGCTCGGCTACCGTGACACCACATGTGCACAAAACAAAACATCAGAGATAATAAAACTACGATGAGTGATATGAAAGTATTTCTAGATATTTATAACAAAGTATGACGTGAACTGGGTTTGAACCCGCTATCTAGTTATCACTACTCCGTTGTTGGTTCCAGGAAGAACAAAAGGTGTACAAGTAACAGGATAGTAAAGATTGAATTAAAGATTGCTCTTATATAGCGCACTTATCACCAAAGTCTCAAGGCGCTTTACAACTCGTTTTTTTCCCTAGCCAAAAACAAGCATTTGAGACTGAGGAGACATTCGCCAGTAAGGCGTGTTACAATTTTTTTTTCTTCAGAAAATGCAGCAGTCTTAACGACCAGTTACTTTATTTCACCAGAGCTCAGTAAGGCAATCGACGCAAAATTTCTTTCCCAAGGAAAAACCGCAGTAGCGGAATCGGACCCGGGATCATTGCCGTAGCAGCCACAGAAGTTCAACGCCTCTACCAACTGAGCTAACCAAGTCGCCAAACTATCTTTTTGTTGGTGTTCACATAATTTGTATATACTATTCTCTCAAACAGTAACTTGCTTTATCAGATGTTTGAATCTCTCTACATCCCACTCACCAATCCTCAGTCATGAAATAACTCATGACTATCATCTTATATCTAGATTTATCTCCCCCTAATTTAGAGATGCTCTCTTATCTTGTATAGCATACTATGCAAGGTGTAGTCTAGTCTAGTCTACTTGTTAAATTAAACCGTCTAGTCTAGATATAGTATGGGGTTTTTGTTTTCACCTGTTTCATAAACCATCATTACATTTCTAAAGTTGTTTTTTTTTTGTTTTTCTTTCCTTCTTCGACTCCCACCCACGCTCGAAGCAAAATTGTTCACATATTTATTTGAATTTAGCTCTAGTCTAGAACTGTCTAGTCTAGTTCCAACTCTTCCCAAGACTATAGAAGGCCTTACCCATAAAAACTATATATAATTCAAATAAATTGTAAACGTCTTTAGTCTATAATTTCATATTTACCTACTTACGCTATCAAAACTCTCCTATTCACTATCAATAATGCGTAATCTTTACTTACCTTTCAATTATACTATCTATTATCTGTATTGAAGCAGAGAGGAATATTGGCAGTTTGGTTGTTACTATTCTATCAAGATGTACTCTAGTCTAGATGTGTCTAGATTTTCCACTTGGATTTGGACGATTGTCCGTAAATAATTTGCCTTTCTTCATTATATCAATTTGTAGTTTAGATATAAAATGAATTAAAAAGTAAATAAGCGTGCTGCACAATAATTAGATTATGAGAAATATTATGGGTAGATAGTAGATAGACATATTATAGATAGATAGAGAGAGACAAAGAGAGAGGGAGAGAGAGAGATAAAGAGAGATAGAGAGAGAAAGTGTGTGTTAGAGAAACAAAGCATAAGAGATAGAGCAATCAATAATTAAGACGAGAGGGAGAGAGCAAGAGAGAGAGAGAGTGTGTGAGAGAGAGAAAAGTGAGAGAGAGAGGGGGAGAGAGAGTGAAGTGAGAGAGATAAAGCAATAGAGATAGAGCAAACAAGAATCAAGGCGAGATAGAGAAAAGAGATGGTGTAATATAGAGATAAAGATATTATATAAAAAGGTAGAAATATGGAGAGAGAATAAAAAGAGAGATAAAAAATACAGGGAGAGGAGAGAACATTAATTAAACACGATCAACGCAAACATCAGTTACAACAGCCTCTCTTGTACACACCAACAGCACCAACATATCAAACTGCAACACTTCATTGTTAACAGTAGCATCTGCAGGAACAATGCACAGCCTTTCTGACGGTTTCAACACTAAGTCTGTTTTGGATTAAAAACAGTAATTGCATCAATACAAGCAACACCAGGGCACGCATTCGTAAGGGACAAAAGCAAAACAACAAACCAAACAACAAATAAAACGCACTATCAAAAAAAGCAAAACAAAAACAATAACCAAAAACAAACCCCAATAGAATCATGCCAAAGCAACAGATTTTGAAGGCAGCTTTGTATTGCAGCATTCTAACACCAGTAACAGTTTCAAGAATATATACACCACCAAAACAACCAAAATATCACTTCAAATAAAATACGTCACAGTTGCCGAGCGGTAATGAAGATGGACTGCAAATGGATGGGTTTTCGGTTTGGTAATCGGACGCATTGTATGAACACTTGAGTAAGGTTATTTACACTAAAATGATTTCATTGGAGACTCATGCTTTATAATGAAAACCCAAAAGACAAATTTCCCAGCACCCTCCCCCACCTCTCGGAGATGTTGGAGAAGATTTTGTTTCTGTATGCATGCATCATAAGATAACAGAACACAAACACTATTTTGGTCAATTTTGTTTTTCACCGTAAACCGAGCCTCGCATTATTGACAAAATAAAAAATCGGCAAAAATAGCGACAGCAAATCCACTAAACAATCTTCTCCAACCGTTTTATTAGCAACTGTACAAGTAACACAAAACTGTATCGACAGCAAAAAATGCAACAGTAAAAATCCTAGCAACAAGAAAAAAAGAAAATAACTACACCAATAAGAGCAGTATGAACTTCAACACCTTCAATATCCGCACCAATAGTATATCAGTATATCAGATATTGATAAAACAATACAGAAGGCAGTGAGTTATCAATTCCATCTGATTCTGTTTGAAGCTGCCCTACCACACGCCCATTTGCCTGGCATTGAGATGTCCAATGACCATAGGGAAGCCTGTGAGTAAAGATGCGAACACTGTAGTACTCAACTACAGGCAGAACCAAAGGTCTTGCTGAAATAACACGCCATTGGGGATCTGGTCAGTACAAGAAAGGTTTCTTGATGGTTTTGTTTTCTTTCGATTTTTGTATTGTGTTTGTGTATGGTGTTATTTTTAGCGTCGAGTTTGTGGTGCTTTGTTTTGATTTGTTTATATGTCCTTGCTTGCTTTGTTGTTGTTTTGTTGTTTTGTTTTTTCTTTTGTTGGGGATTCTATTATATTTATGGCTGTCGACTATCTTTTACAATCCTGTCTGATTGTTATTGCTCAAGATAAATGTAAAAAAGTATTTTCCATTGCAACTCCCGATATAAAAGTTACTTTTCTTTTCAACTCTTTATAATATTTCTCTAATTCGTTTTAGTTTTGAAATGTCCACCAGATGGATTTTAACAAAACAGGTAAAAACATCCAATTAACTCAGACATGGAATTATGATAGTCTGTTTAGATTAGTATATATTGTATGATCAGAATCTAGATTATTAATATTTTATTATCACCCTACATCTCTCTCACTCTCTCTCTCTCTCTCTCTCTCTCTCTTTCTCCCTCTCTCTCTCTTGTTTTCTCTTTTTCTCTCCCTCTTTCTCATTCTCTTACCCTCTCACTTACTCTTTGTCTGACTCAATCTCTTTCTTTCTCTCTTTCTCGTTTAGTTTCTTTATCTGTCTCTCTCTTCACTCTCTCTCTCTCTCTCTCTCTCTCTCTCGCTCTCGCTCTGTGCGCATTAAGAATTCATTTATTTGAAATTAGTTACAATTAGAATATATTACGTTACGTTACAATGCATTAAATTTATTAAAACAGCAATTAGTAAACAATTGAAATGAAAGTATTATTGTTTTGTCTTCTCATCAAATTCCCTTTTCCCCACCAGATGCCTTCTAACACAACAGGCAAAACATCCAATTAATTCAAATCAGGAACTATGATGGTCTGTTTAGACTAGACTAGGGAATGATCTTATTCTAAATCTAGATCATAATATAAACGACTAATTCTTTCCTTCTTGTCTTTCTATTATTATCCATATGCCTCGGCCTATCTGCATCATTGTCTACCAGTATCGCTTTCGGTTACTCTCTGTCCCCCTTCTTTCTACATATCTTTCGTCGTACTCTCTCTCTTTTTCTCGATCTCTCTATCTCTCTTTATCTCTCTCTCTATCTATCTCTCCCTCATTCGTACTATGTATATCTCTATATATCTACCGATCTATCCATTTCTCTTTCTTTCTCTTCTGCTCTCCTAACCAAGCCATAATCATACACAAACACAACACAGTGGAACCTCTATAATTGGGATGCATTAGTTGATTGGCAAAGCGTCCAGATACGCGATTTTCCCGATTAGTGAGGTTAAATTGTTATGTTCATATCAATCCGTTGTCCAAGATTTCATGTCAAATTTGCCGGGTTATCCTGATGCTTAAGGGTCCCAATTAGTGAGGTAAACCCATATTTATCCACCGTCCATGCAGCCATCCAGCCATCCACCAATCCAATGTTCTAATGAAAGGCGACACAAGTGAGACAAGGGCGATAACCACATGACTAGGAGGAGATAACTCGTGACTGGAATAGTATGACCACGTGACTTGGATTGTAAGGATTCGGAATTGGTTTAGGTAATCCGTGGTAGATGTTTTTGTAGTGGTGATTTTGGTGGTAATGATGGTGGTGGAAGGTGGTGGTATTTATTGGTGGTAGTCGTGGTGGTAGAGGTGATTGAGGTTATCGTTGCGTCTGTTATGATGGTTATGGTAGTGGTGGTGGAGATGTTGGTGGTAATGAGTGATTCATAGTGTTGATGGACGGTGGTGGTGATGGTGACATGATGTTGGTGGTGATAGTTATGTGGTAGTGATTGTTGTGGTTCATATGGGTGCTGGTGATGATGATGTGATTCTGGGATTGGTAATAGTTATTGCAGTGGTGGTACTTGAGGCGATCCTATTTAAGGCTGGAAGTGGCGATGTTCCAGAAGGTGGTAGTGATGGTGAGAGTGAGTGGTTGCAATGATTGTGGTAGACGATATGGCATGGTTGTGATCGATCGAATTCGGGGCCCTTCGATCGGAAATTTAATGTCTTAACCACTCGACCGCTGCGCAACCAGTGAAAGGTATGGTATTAGCTGCAGTAACTGTTACGACAGAGTAGCGGTAAAAGCTGAAGATCTGAAGTAAGCAAAATTTAGAAAGTTGTGCATGGGAGATAGAAAGTGTTAGTGATAAGGATAACTAGTTCTAAGTAGTTAACTAATGCTTTGTGACAGTTCTTAGACTTGGGTGTAAAGGTTACTGTGATCTATTTGTCTGGATGTAGTTGACTCACTCACTCACTCACTATTCAATAGACGGTTTCAACTCACTTTAAAAAACGTTGAAGACGTTCCTGGTGTTTCATGATACATTAGTTTGAATCCCTCATTTCTTCAATAATTCATATTATTCATATCCTGCTCTAACCACCTTTTATCTTTCTCCCTCTCTCTCTATTCATATCATGCTCTTCATTTGCTATTATTTCTTCACAAGAATTGCCATCAATTTCTTTGTTATCGCTACTTTATTATCTCACTCTCACTCCCTCTTTTCTTCTTTATTTTCTTGCTCCATCTCTCTCATTATCTCTTTCACTTTCTCTCTCACTTTCTCTCTCTCCCTTTCTCCCTCCCTCTCTCGCTCTTTCTCTCTCTCTCTCTTTCTCTTTATCTTTCTCTCTCTCTTACTATGTTTCACATAACTCTTTCCACTGCCCAATCCTAAAAGTACGAATCCCTTCATTTATCCCTTCCCTTAAACCGTTTCACATCACCCTAAACTCCTTTAATCCAACCATTCCGTGCTATTTGTCCATGTTACTTCAAACCCTATCCATCATTCCCACACACAACACAAACATTTAGTTATTCTTTCCCGTCCATACCCAAAAGCCATTCAGTTAACAAGTCTCCTGTCTACTAACCCGAGTACCAAAAGTCAAACGGCCTTAGTTATCGCATTGTCCACCCATCGCCAGTGTATTATTGTTGTTTCTGCAGTTGGTCAACATTAGCATCCAAAACACAAACCAAAGAATTTCTTTACAGTATTCATTGCCATGGGTTTAACCTGCGGGTAGTGTGGTCTCTAAACAAAACTGCCCACTGTCCGGCCACCCAGATCTTCAACATGGATATCAAATCAACTGCTATAGTGATAGGCGATACTCTTGGTGAGTTGGTGTTTCTAGCTATGAGCCCGAAATAGATTCAATTTGTGTTTAAAAAAATTTGTTTGCAAGAATACAACAGTATCAAATA